>JACXIK010000010.1:933335-1059181 GCA_014737385.1 Bombus superbus | reverse complement strand
AAGTGCCAAATTAAAAATTTTTTAAAAATATTTTAACATTGCCAGGCATCGTCCTATTTGTACGGAACCTTGCTCCATTCGTTACAAATTCCCACTTTTATTAAGACAGAAGATTACTCATATTCTGAACATCTGTACCTGCAAGTTCATTGAATAACTCCTTAATTCTTAGAAGTGCCAAATTAAAAATTTTTTAAAAATATTTTAACATTGTCAGGCATCGTCCTGTTGTACGGAACCTTGCTCCATTCGTTACAAATTCCCACTTTTATTAAGACAGGAGATTACTATACTCATGTTCTGAACATCTGTACTTGCAGGTTCATTGAATAATTGCTCAATTCTTAGAAGTGGCAAATTCGTCAAAATATGTTGTATCGTGTATACTTGTGTGCGCTTCAATAAATAGGAACATCGTCGAGATCGATACGCAATGCGTATCGATAAAATATAAATTCCTCTTAACCGGAAGGATAATAATTTGGGTCACGGTAAATCTAGGAAGGAGTACACGTGTCAAGTAGCGATATCAAGATTCTCTCGTACATGTTACAGAGCTTGTGGGCGGTGATTGAAATGACCGCAATGCTCTGCGGCAATGTTCAATGTTCGCTAGAACAGATTCTGATCGTTCTCTCCGTTCTGTTTCATGAAATCGGAATAATCTGAATAAGTTGTACTCTAGAAGGCGGACATAAATCGAACTTTCGAGTAGCCCCCTCCCTCTGAATATATCTTTGCCGAATCAAATCGAATAACCGATCAGAAAATCGTGCAACAGAGAACTTTTCTACCCGAATAAATTTCCAACGTCGTTGCAGACACAAGCGTACGCGTTTGCTGCGCTGTAACGAGCAAAGATTTCGCTTTCTTCTCCTATATGGATGATTGTAAGAAGTTTGAGTGTTTTTAGAATTTATTCGCGTCTCCATCGTACAACTTTCCCCACGATAAATTAAGCAGGTTGAAGAATCTGAAATTCTCCGTGAGCGCTGACGAATAAATTCCAGGGTATTACTTCGGTATAAGTAACGTTTGTTTCTCGCTTCTTCGCGGACCGCAGCCAGAAATAGCGTCGTACGGTTTCCTTGTCCAACGCTGCCAAGAAATCAGGAGAAGCACAGGGAGCGTAGCAAAAGACAAACGAGTTTTTCGTCAGGCAAAGATCCTACCAGCCAAGGCAATTCTGACCTATTCTCGTTGCCACGTCGTGGTCAAAGTCCTTTTTTTCTCCCTCTTTCGTTATCCGAAGATGAACGTCCAGCTACGTTGAAGCCATAATCTTATACTTCCAAGACTTTGCCCTGGGATGCTTGAAAATTTCGAAAAACAACCGAGAAAAGGAGAAAAAAGGCCAAGACCCTTTGCCAGATTGCAAGTACGAGGAGATGAGAACGAAGTCATAAAGGAAACATCAAAGAATTTTTAGTAAAACGATAGAAATTTCATTTATCCCTTCCTATTCCGTCGACTTACATCGAATACATATTGATCTGACATCGAAATCGCGATATGGTGCGTAACGTGCCCTCGCGGATTGAAAAATAATTTACTGTATGATTGGATAAAGAGTAAGATATTACGAGCCTGCGAGTCCATGGAAAATTACATTTTAAGATTAATTCGGTTCCCTTCGTAACTCGTAAAATTCGAAATCGATGAAAACGTAACAGCGTCAGTGAAAAGTTTTTCTAACTAGACTGTAAATATGCGGGAAACGCGATACACAACCGCAAGGATTTAGAGGACTTTACGAATGATTTCCACGAGCTGTTTGAAAGAGGCGAGAGCAGACGATAAGATCCAATTATCGAAAAACAGTTTATCACACGGCCGAGCAAAAGGATAAGCCAGAAACTAACCTTCCAGTACTTTTCTTGAAAATGGAAGTAGACTGGAGAAACGTCCGGTTGTCACCGTGTGCGACGTTGAGAAGCAAGATGAAGCACCGATTGTTACCTTTGTGATATACGATGCAAAGACACGCTGGGAAATCACTTTGAATTAGGTATTAGACAAAATCAGAAATAGAAAACACATAGGTAATTTTTGTTAGATTTTAAGTATAAACATATTCTATTATTGTCGGCTGATCATTAATCGGCTAACGAAAATGAATAGGATAAAGCATACTGAGGTTTTCGCGACGTATTTATAAAGATCGAATTAATAATGATATCAGAGCATTCGGTTAAGATCGACTAACGAGACGAACAAAGTTTGTCTAATTTATTAAATATCAAGACTTACTGTACTAATCTACCTCAGTTATAGCACATAGCTCTTAAGCTACGTCAAGCTACGTTAAGCTACGCTCCTGTTTAAGCACTTAGCGTTATCGAAAGTTATAGAGTAGTTTATGTTTGCGAAAGTTCGCAACCGCTGCAAGATTCTGATCATCGATAAAAATTCTTTTCCATTTGCTCCCACATACCGATGCTTCTGTTTAAACCAATTATCTTCGGATTAAAAGAAACATTTATTACATGGTAAAGCCTGGCCGTCCCTAATTTTCTCTAACGTCACTATACACGAAAGAGCTTAGGGTCAATTTAAATCTGGCCTAACGTTATCACAAACACCGATCCGCCGGTAAACCAAACGCTAAATCGAGCTTAAGTTTTGCTCGACCATTCCATAATCCACCCTAATAGACACTGTTTGTCCCGATCCAATCATTCGTATGATGCCATTTTCGAACTGTGCGACTATTGTGAATATTTCGAAGGGTCCCCTTCCGGTTTCAACTACTTGCTTTCGTGACTCTTTAGAGTTTACCCCGGAGCAGTGGTAGTAAATAATCTATACATCCATGAACTTCCCTTCGGCAATACCAGCCTAAGGTAGAATCCACTGCGATGAAATTGGCACTTAGGGAAACTTTTACACGTGTAAAAATAATTTTAGCGCGGGGGATTACTTCTACTAGATTGTAGGGGAAATTATAAGAATGAGAAAAGGTCTCAGGGAATGAGAAATTTGAAAAGTAGCGCGCAAGGCAAGTGGAGAAATAACGTAGATTACGAGGAGAAGATTTCACCAGTGACGCTGGAAGCTTCAGATCGTCGCTTTCTCGAGTTTCTGTTAATTCAGTCGTCCGGACGTCTCCAACGTGCATCTAAGTTTTAACGAACTGATCGATCTTACGAACGCACCATATTCGCGGCGTCTACCATACCGTTTAATTGTTTCTTTCGATCGGTGCGGCGTTCACGAGTCCAACAAGATCCCAATCATAAATCGGCACGAAATTCGATAAATGATTACAAGATAATTGTCAAAGCCTGGGGCCACGAGCGAAGCTATTTTTCGCCATTATTAATGACCGGCCGAGAGATTTTCTTTCCTTCTCGTCAGTGGTCAGAATAAAGACAGAGTTAGCCAACTTATTGCGTTTTATTAATTGCCTCGACCTAGTTAGTAATCCCGACCGAGCTCGATAAATAAGCTAACGAGTAGCTAAGACGTTTCGTATCCGAAAAGTAGTGAACTTCTGCGTCACGAAATAATTAGTTTTATTTCTTCTCTCGCAAATACTTTAACTGCTTTTAAAATCGACGTCGAAGGTAGGAAGGAAAACGTGTTCGTTAAGGAAATTCTGAGCGGATTGTGTCGTTACGGTGAATAGAGAAGCAACGGTACGAAACAGATTTCTCTCGCTTCTCTTGAACGAAAAAAATAAGATTGACGTGGAAGTTTCAAAAACAATTGTTCAAAACGACCGCCTTTAATTCTGTTGTTTCGAGGTTTCGCTAGAAATTCTGTTTTCCCAGTTTTTGTGTCCCTTCTACCTCTAGAAACGCTTCATTTGTATTTTAGAGCTATTCTTAAACGTCCAACGTATTTGAAAGCATTTGTGATCTTACTGTTAATTAAAACAATTTGATGCACGAGATGGTTAATAACGATTTCATTTGAAATATTCGCTGCTTTGCTTTGATTTATCCGTGCCGAACTAACAATCAACTAACAATCATTTTTTATGTTTCAGGACGAGAAGAACCAATTGCTCATCACGAATCTCTGGTTGAAATTGGTGAGCCCTTTTTTTGTATATATATTACCAATATTTATCGATATTTATTAATATATATACATATCAAAAAGTTCTATGATACTAGAAATTTGGTGGGCTAATAGTTACAATGAAAATAGAGAAATAATTTTTCACAATTTCTCTCTCTTTTTTGGATGCATAATCGGCAAATGAAGCAAATCCTGCAAAAATTCCGCTCGTAAGAACGAAATAATTGGATCGTCCTCTGATCTTGTATTTAAACGTTGTTATTCGGTACGCTAGGACTTTCTGTTACTCGACAAACAGAAATGAAATCAAATTCATTACAGGAAAGATATTTCGCGTTACGAGGAAAATATATTAAAGTGTACGCGGAACAATTTAACTTCATCGATGATATAACAATTTGAAAAAGCCATTAATTGAATATTGCAACATGTACAAGTCGTAAGATTCGTATTTAACGCGCGACTTAGACGAAATGCCGAATACCGCGATCAATTTTCCAAATAGACAAACACGCGACTTTTCGACGAAAAAAGACTCATTAAAAATTAATAAATTATCCTTCAATTCTCACAAATTATCGTAAAACCTGGACTTTGCTGCACATTTGAATTAATACTATTAATCAATAAATCATCAAAGAAATAATTATATAAAGCAAGTCCGGCATAATATGGGATAAGGATAATGCCTATATTGTAATTTCTGTAACCGAGCCTAATTCCTGGGCTAGCGAGCTGAAGCGAATAAACTACTTCTATTAATTAATAAATTATTGTGCAAGGAAGCCGTGGCCGAATTAACCACGGTCCTTGACTACCGTATATACGTGTTGTACGAGTTTCAAGCCATTCGATAAAGTTTGCAACGGTGTTAATTCCACGCGAATATCTTCGACATCTAGAACTTGATAAAATAACACGTGATATTGTTTTAAAGTTCGAACGCGTGACCATAATGGATTACGAAAGTCGATCACCACCTTCGACTATTATAGAATGCGCGAATTCCTACCGGTATAGTAAAGCTTTCAGCGACAGTGTTAGAACCAACGAGTTAATTGGTCATATACCCATGGGAATATCCTACAATTTCATAAAGGAAATATCACGTGATATTATTTCCAAGTTCGAATCGTGATCATAATAGATTCTTATCAACTGAAACCACAATATTAATAGAGTCACGGGCAACAGGTACTCTCACTAAGGTGGCTGAAGTGGCGCACCCTTATTAGGGTAGACTGCCGTAATATTTCCTTTCAGGAGGTTTCGAACCGCACTTTAAAACGCTTGTCGTTGCTCATTTCCAACGGCTTATACCTCGTCAATCCTCGCCCTCATCCACCTCTATCAAGCTGCGCCATGAACGGCTTTACGATGACCCAAATTCACAGTTAACGATTCGACGATGATGTTTTGCCCGATTGACAAATCGACCGGCCATTGCCGCGACCTATGTTAACAATTAAAACGGGACAGAAGCACCGTTCCGTCCTCAAATCCCCTGTCGCTGATTGTCGTTCGACGATTCGGAGATTAATATTTAAGATGATCTGGGACGTTGATAAATCGAACGAATGATTACAAATAGAACGATGATTTTGACATCGTCGGACGTGAGCTGTTTGCGATGGATGGATTGAAACTGAATAGATGATTACAAATATCGAGGACACGCGTAGACTTCGTTTTGGAGACTTCTTCGTTTATGGAATGGTAGAATTCTTACGCAAGTTCATATCGAAACTTAATCGTAACTCGATAGTAGCAATCGAAAACAGGACCACATTGCGACGAATGGAAACGTAAACTGTCCTGATTTGAGATTTCGTTTCGCTGGAATAATAATCTCTATATCTGACGCATGAAACGTTGTAATCATTCGTTAAGTATATTAGATAATGTACCATTAATCTCACAGCGTTAATGTAAACGAATTGCATGCAAATAGATTACCGTAACATACGAGTTCTGACTTTTTTTGGAAATTAATTCCATACAAAGTTATACGACCTAGATTATTTCTTTCCTTTTTAAGAGTAATTCCCAATTTCAACCCGTGTATTGCGCGTACTCTTTTTACTAAAAGAAACGCAAACGTACATAAACAACTGGAAAGTATTATTTGTTCGTCGCTTTTTAATCTTTTTCGCCTACCTTTGGATGTCAAGTGCACGTAGTATAAGGGAGAACCTAATGCACAGCTGCACTTGACTTGCAGCGCCTGATATCTTTTTGAATGTAAGTCACTGAGATATTCAACAACTCCGAGATAAGACTTGGAGATATTCAAGATATGTTTGACGTTTTCACATATCGAAACCACGTCCTACATATTTCCTGATAGCATTTCTATCGAATATATGTGTATTTCAGCAAAGAAGAATAGGACGATCGAATCCAAATGCTTTTCTGTCAGCGTATAACTCCCGACTTATGCAATTATGTGAAAATAATAGAGTACCTGCTTTAATATGTATCTTCCTTAATACGAACATTGGAAAACTTGGGAAAATAACGCAAAATAGTGAAATGCAGACATCAGATCTAAACTATCTATTTTCCATTTAAATTATTATTACAAATTATTATTGAAAAAGTCAATATGGATAATTGGAAACCTTGGTGTAATCAATGAAAAACTTTCAACATAAAAATTTGGATACGCAGATACTAAATAACAAGAAACAAGTTTTGTAGACGATATTAATGAAATTAATTTCCTTTCGGTTAAACACAAATGACTTAACATTTTAAAACTGCAATACTGGTTCGATTTTGCAAATAAAGATATGATACCAAGGGACTTAACGAAAGTGCGAGGTAATGTGAAAACGTGAAGTACAATATTATGCACTTCGTCTTCAAATCCTGCTAATTCTCCGTGAATCTATATCAACCACTGTTACGTCGCATTTGCATAGTTTTCATTGAGATCATAGGATAGGGAATGCAAAGGTACGTACCATATTCCCGAGTTCTCACCACATTGGCACGCGAGAAATACGTATTAAGCGAACATGCACCAAGTGTCCCGTAATTTGCATATGTGCAAGGGATTCCATGTTGGCTGGTCGTACATTGATTAGTTATTAAAGACTCGAATGCATTTACAGTACCTCCCCCCCCCCCACAATGTCGTATTTATACCGTCATTACAATGTTAGTCGACTAGAGTACCGACAGAGTAATTGTTAATCTAGAATATGTACGCGAAAACAACTTTTTAATAAAAGGATCATCGAGAATTTGTTACACTGTTTTTACGTTTGACGCGAAAGGAACGTTCAAGTTCCTTTCCCTGAAATTCCTATCGCAATCAATCATATACAGGGGACAGATTAAGCGAAAAAATCTCGCTGACAAAAAGGACCTTCCGATAACCTCGATATTAGAGAGAAAAGAAACATTGTGTGCCTAATGTGGTAATTTTATCGATATTTTTCCTTCTAGGTCCTTGCAGATAAAAAAGAAGATTTATAAGAAATAGAAAATATGGACATAACCTATATAAATCTCAGCTCGCAGTGAAACAAGCATATAAATCTGCTTTTATAGCTTCAAAATTCGCAGGCGAATGATATGAATAATATAACGACTCACCAAAATAATGTTCACTAATTGATCGAATGCATCGCCAGGTTTTCAGGTCAGCTACTGTCGCGTTCATCTTTCGCGTTTCTTTCTTCTTTCTTACAATTATCATTCGCGAATCGGTCGCAAAAAGATTTGGACACTGTACAATTTTAATCTCTAAAATCTATATCTTCAGTAAATGTACGAGGATCAACATTACCAATATATTACATTATGCTACTATACACTTATACACTACTCTATATACACTACACTTATATATATATGATTATTGCTTATATTATATTACACTATATATATATATAGTAATAGAAAAAAACCTTTTGAGTTATCATAATTTGTGATTGTACATATAAGCACTTCACCACGGTATCAACTTCAACTGATCTGTGAAATAAATTTCGAACGTATAAAAACTCATTCGACACGGAACATCGTTTTACGTCGTCATGCAATGAAAACAAGGTTAAGAAAAACCGCCTAATCGAGTGCGTCGCCGGCGTTTGTTGATACGCGAACGTTAATACGCGAACGTCAATACGCGAACGTTAATACGACACGACGTTAGTTCTCGTAATTAATAAGGCGATCATTTACGTTCCCGGAATTTTTGGTTAATTGACCTTCGACTACTACTGTTTTCTTTATTTTGATCGATTCTTTCGCACAGCACTCTTCGCCATTACTATGACGTGAAGCGCGGGAACGACAATACGTTTGGTGTGGGGAACGCTAGTTATACCAATTATAGTATTATATAAATTATTTATTAATTACAAGTAATTATTATTGCTTAGAAATTTATTTTTAGATTTGTCGATTTTTTTAATGAATTAAATATATAATTTTATTGAATAATATATAATTAGTTAGTTCGATTTGCATATGTAAAGATGCTGATTTGACTTCTGAGGCAAAATTAGTTGATCGTAGCCTGGCAAGTTCAATGTTAGTTGCAAACCAAGCTTCAGCATATATTGTGATTGTTTATTAGTTTTAATTTTGTTACTGTGCCGATAGTTATTATAACCGACAGTGCAAAGGAATCAATTATCAGGAGCTTCACTGACCAGGTATTTAGATGAGATGTATTAAATTGAAAAATGACCATTTATGTATTTCAAACAGGTTAGTGTATGTTATAAATTCTTGTATGCGTTTAACGGAAGTCAAACGTATCGAATATCTAAGTCAAATGTATTCGAAAAAATTTCGCTTATTCTTGTATCTTTTAAATGAGATTCCAAAAATAAAATTTTTATTGTACTACTCTTATCTTTATTAGAATTTAGAGAATATTATATTTGAATTACGTTCTTATTCTTAAATATGACACATAAAATGTCATAAATTTATGCTAATTGTTAATAAGTACTATTTCATTTATACTCGAATATCAAATGAATTTCTGAAA
Organism: Bombus superbus; assembly: GCA_014737385.1. Taxonomy (NCBI): domain Eukaryota; kingdom Metazoa; phylum Arthropoda; class Insecta; order Hymenoptera; family Apidae; genus Bombus; species Bombus superbus. The sequence goes on along the minus strand of JACXIK010000010.1, from coordinate 1,050,144 downwards.
CAATTTTTCAAACTTACTCAACTCTTACAATAGAGAAAGGTGCTTCCTTGTACATAAAGAAAGCTTCACGGTGTTCCATTACTGCTGTCGAGATTCTAAATCACTTCAAACAAAAACAGTATATATGAAGCTTAGAAGCTTTTCAGGAACTTTAGTACGTGCAAAGCGTAAAAATTGTAACGAGTATATAATAAACGGACACGAAACTCGCCAACAAAAAACGTATATGCACAAACTCATTGTATCTTACTGAAACATTTACTACGCGTCCATTAAATCCAATATATTACACGATACTCGTAGAGCAAATATTTCTGTATTCAATTAAGGTTTGCATCGCAACCATTTAATCGTTACACAAAATTTCGGTATTTTCAACAGTAAAAATGTCGCGAGATATAAAAGGATACGATGCAATTATTCCAACCAGTCGAGTGCGGTTACTTCGATAAGCAAAAACACTCGCAGACGATATACTAATACGCATGTAATTCAATTAACGTTCAAGGATGCACTATGGCCCAATTGATATCGAATTTAGCGGCCATTGAGTTTGAGAAGCTCGTCTTGTAATTTCCATCGTAATTGGAATTTTAATACCACATCGGATTCTTCAAATTTGATTGGGGGAATTGATTATCGAATTCGGCAGGTCCATTTCATTATTTCGGAGATATTTCGTTCGTCTCTTGATTTAACACGATTTCCAATAGTTTACAGCTAATGAAATTTTTCAATCGTCACATTCTAATTTCATAATGGGAGCAAAATTTATATTTCCATATACTTTATCAGCACATTTTTTCGATTTGTATTTAGAATTCTTTCTTCTTATAATTCATCACTTGCGTTTTATGCACGTCTCGCGCGTTTCTACACTTTTACGATACCCATAAATACATAAACATTCGCAGTCTAGTCACGATATGTCAGAGAAAATGGGTTCTTCGATCTCCAGTTTAAATAGAACAAGCAGCATTTTTCTCGGCACGAAACGCTTCACCTTCTCTAGTTCTTATGCTGCCAATGGTAGAAAAATGTTTTCTGGTCAAATTAGTTTCACGAGCTAGGTACTAGCCTACTTTAGCGAATTCAGAATTTAGAAGCGCTTCGATCGGGACATCAACGAAGTAGTTCCGAGGCAAGGCTGAAGTGCATTCGCCTAACACAGTCGTAGCGGGACGTATATAGTTACGTGAAAATCCACGATTGCAGAAACGAACTTCTCGGTAGGGTGTAACTTCTTGGCCTCCACTAGAAAAGAGTGGAGCACGACTCGAGTAGGCGGAGTACTCGCGTGTCTGTGAGCTTTAACGGCTCTATGGCATTATGAGCGAAGTCAGCGCTAGGTGCACTCTCTTTCCCTCTTTACTATCTCACTATGCGTCCCTCGCTTCGCTTCGCCCTTCTGTTAGCCTCCATCGCGTCCCTATTTCCGTTTCTCACCCCAGTTTTGTGCGTTCACCTAGGAGAGATGAGTAGGAAAGATGGACCGAGGGATTGGAGAGAGGAAAAAAGAGCTCAGCTACTCAACCTGCCTCGTACAGTGTCCCCTATAACGACGAAAACAAGTTTTCCTCCTTTCTTTCTTTTCTTCTTCCTTGTTTTCATAAAAGAATAATCCGCTAGGCTTAGCCCGTGTAAGAGATTTCCCAGCAGAATGTGCGGTAAATGATACTCGGTTTTATACAAAACCCTATCGTTCTATCATCGCTTTAGCAATACATTTTATTAAGAATCTTTATCGTTCTCGGCATTCACTGCTTACGCTTGCTATAATTTTTCTTCAGGCTCGTGTTAAAAGCTGGTTATCGATTTTTTATCGCTAACGTCCGGTCGTATTCGATGTTTGCGTTTTCAAATACTTCATTTTTGTCAGCGTTCTACTTTTAAGGGTGCGACGAATCGAAGGTGATTTCAATTAGTTCATTTTATCTGTATACTATGCACACAGCGAATGTGCAATTGCTGCTGCCAACTAACAGCTATCAATGACAGGACGAGATGAGTCAGAAGCACCACAGGCGGCTAGAATCCTCGTTTGATTAGGTTCGTTAATGTGCCTGACACTGTCAATTGAGACAGACTGATATTCCCTGGTAACCCGCTGAGGGCACTTTATCGGGCTGATATGTTATTGGCGCAGATCTGCGTGTACTTGCTTTATTTATCGCATACATATGTGATTAAAAAAAGAAACTATTGTCATTCGGATGTTACCCTATGTATCGTAATTGGTATCTCTAGAAACTGCAGAGATTTGATATTGGAGAAGCTGTTTCAAAATACACGATGAAAATTTATTTTATTAATTCGTTCGCGAATGATAAGAAACACTTGGCAAAAATCTCAGTATAATCTTCTGCCATGTGTAACATCAATTAAAGTTTACCGATGCGGTTAATATAAGGTCAAGATCATTGGTGCATCGCTGCTATGTAGCGTGACTGATCTTCTTGATTTAATTGGATCCATTTCTAAAAGGATTATCAGTAAATGGAGATGAAAGATAAGTTGCAGAAAGTTTCGTCCTTAGAATTTCGTTTAAATGAAAGTTAAATTAAATTGCATAGTCTTTCATCGATCAGGATTTCGCACGCGATTATCTGCAACTTTCTCATACGATTATTCTTATGATTTGTTGTCTCTCACAGTTGCCTGTGTAGTAAGTTGAATTATAAATCTCAATCATTATTATAACTTTTTTTAATTTTAATAGAATCGTACATCTGAAAACGGCACGCGAATCTTGCACCTTTTATATTTTTTCACCTTTTTTTTTCTATTTTTAGAATGTCTCTTTTTTATATTCTATTTTTTATATTACTCTTGGGAGGACAGTATTAAGCAAAAAGTCATTTAACTCTTACGAGAAGCATGTATATTGAAAAAGCTTTTACTTCGTTTTCCTAAACTAACATACATATATATACATAAACAAAAGCCGTCGGCCGTATTATAAAACGATACTTTGATCTATACACAATAACGTATTAAGAATATTACCTTGTAATCAGATTAAAGCAGTAATTTTTTATCCAACCGGACACAAGCCGAAAATTTTAAAAGAAAATCAGAAAAACGCCAGGATTCATGAGTTAGATACATATCGACCAACTTTTTGTCGCGAAACAATAAACGTCGTGCTAATATTACTGATATTTATTCAGAGAGAAGCATGTTTCCTGCAAACGGTATGGCATCCGCAGTGAAGCGAGCAAATATTCCTTATACATATAGGGTGGCACTTGGGGTAAATTCAGGTCATACAAGCAATCGAGAGTGTATTAACTAGCTCTCAACGAGAATTGAGTTACGCCATGAGTTCGTGGTCCCTGATCAAAAGCCAGTGATGTATTGTAAACGGAAGGTGCAAAATTTCACCCTATTTGCCGTAAATTCGCGTGATTCGGCTCCTCCTAAAAATTTCATGCTCTTTGCCAGGAAATTTGTGCGAGCCAGCGATCTTTAGCAGTTAGTCGTTTCTCGTCGTCATCCCATCTGACAATTTACTCTAAAATTTTCTCCATTTTCCGTAAATATCTCCGATTTTCTGCTCGGGGGTAAACCAACTGTATCTGTATGAATTTTACGAAATTTCAATAATTAACGCGTAGCATTCGTCGCTTCATCTCCATATTTCCTTTTTTATGTGGACGATCTTCTCAACGTTGAAAATTCGCTCCTCCGAAATTCAATCGTATCGTAATTACGCTAAATGCAACAAACCATCGAGTCGTTATTTCAATTAGCGTCCATTTTGCATGTCCGATATTAATTTATCGCTTGACAATCTTCGATGTTCTACCGCGAGGAGTAATTCAATAAGAAGCACGAACGGCGCTCAATGAATTGTGTTTGATTCGAGAAAATTCGCCAGGTATTCAAGGTACGAAACCGTGAAAGATTGTAAACTTGGGGTGCGAAACAACCCATCTCTACGTGCCAAGCTCAATTTCACTTTGACGTGCCTTACATTGGTCCCGAGTTACTCAGCGGTTTTACGGATCACTATTTTTCTCTTCCTTTTTCTCTTTATGTAGCACACATGAACAAACATGTTAGAAATTGCATAGGTCGCTAACATATAGATGGGAATACGCCATACTAGTTAAAAGTATTCTTACGCGTGTTTTTGTATATCCACTAAGAACACGTTTGTAACACTTGCTGAAAGATAGATCAAATTTACACGGAAGCAAGAATTAGAAGTAGAAATTTCATACCCTATAGATTTCAAAACTAGTTCTAGCTTATACATTTACAAAAATATACTTTTGCAGATTGTGAAAGAAAGAAAATTAGATACACGAGTGGCACGATTGCCTCGGTGCATGTATCGTAAACACGATTGATTTAGGCGTGGAATCTCTTCTCTTTCATGCTCCTTCCCTGAGTTCGTAAATACGTTCACTCGTTTACGTCAAGTTCTAATCCAGCGTCGTTCGCAGCTTCTGTATATCGATTTTCGCGCAATGAAATTAAGAAATGCGCTGTGGAAAATTGATGGAGAAAATTATTTGACGTACTAAATTAACTCTGTAATACACGAGAACGTAAAATTAGGAATAAAGAAAGTTTCGTTAATCGAATTAAACGAATATATTTATCAGAACAGCGAAGTAGAATTGCTCTGTAAACAATATTATACTAAGAAACTAAAAGCACGGATTGCATCGAACGTGAAAAGAAGGTAACTTCGTGTTTTTAAACGTTATTACGTAGAATTATTCGCTGTGCTTTTATATGGAATTAGATTCGCCGCGGGTTACATAAAATTTTGCAGTAGTATGCAATCTTACATAAAATATTTCCTTCCAAAGATACGTATACACAAGAATATCGCTTGCTTACGTATAAAAGTAATAAAACGAAATAAAGTTTTACTAAATAAATGATAAATTCCTACAAAGTATGCCATTAGTAGAACGGAGTAAGCTACCTGAAAAATTCTTACTCGCGTTTCAAAGCATGATGTTAAACAATGATACGTGATTATAAACGGGATATGAATTTTCAAGGAACACTGCCACACATATTAATCCTTCCACCGTTACAGAGATGGAAACATATTTCGTTACTGCGATATAGTAAAATAAATGAAAGAAATACGGAAGTAAAGTTATTACTCGATAATTACGTATCTATTATTCGAAGACTTTTATTCGGCGATATTTTACAATCTGCCGATGTAAATTTTTCAACGAACGTACGTATAACCGAAACGCGATCGAACTGGTCGTTATCCATACCTAGCTTTATCTCTTATCTTTTAGCCTTTTTCTCATCGAGACGGTTACTTACCCTCATCGACTTGTTCTCGAGATAACAATGGACAGATTTTTCAGCTCGTGACGGTTTAATTAAGCTTTGGAGAAGAAGCGCCTGAATCACGCGCCCCTTGTTTGCATCAACAAAATAGAGATTCGATGCCTTTTAATTACGATGGATTTCATTTTGGGGAAAAACAAAATTACGCAGTGGTCGTTACATCTTCGATACTGCAAGATCAATCGCGTGTATGCATCAGCTTGTAAAGCACAATTAAACCGATAGGGGATGCATATATGCATCATCAAGAACCGACGATTAAACGATCGTTTTCATAAACAATTATACGTATCGAAACGGGTGTATAAACGTTGATATGTCGTATTTAACATGCTCCAGAAATTGGGAAATATTAATCAGCTCATTAAGAATCGCTTTGTTCATTGGATAATCTTTTATTTCTGTTTCATATACGGGCAATGATAACAATGATAAAGAGTAGAGACGTTCACAATGAGACAACGAGCATTCATAATAGCTTTAAAGCATTGATATCTTGAACAAAGGCGAGTCGAATCAATTACATTTTCCATAGTCTTTTTCTCTCGGTGATCTCTTTCGATCTATCTTCGTCTGCGTCTTCGTTACTACCCTCGATTCGATCCCATGTGCATCGTGATGAACTTGGTAGCATGGTTTAATTAGGCCACTCATCCGAGGAAAGTGAAGTATGTCTGTGAAACCGATGATGCGTATTACCAGGGCAAGCATTTTCAGAGTAACGCAGAATCTTCTAGAGTGGAGAAAATAATCGATTTACTGCAAATTATCGCCCGACAATTATCTTTATGGAATATTACAGACTACAAGTTTGAATAGATCGATATGGTCATTGTTGACGTGGTTCTCGCGCCATGGAATCAGTGTACATAGATTTCGTAAATTTTATAGAAGAAATCCAATCAGAAGCGAAGAAAGGTCTGACGTATCTTAACGACTTTATATTCCAACATAATCTTCTCATCATCTGTTCAGCCGCTCTCTGCTCTTCGCGTTTGAACGAACTTTGGGAAACGCTCTAATTACGTCCTTCAGCGAAGAGAATGGAGACTTAAAATTAGTTGCGAAACCAGCGATCCGGTTTCCTTCTGAAGAGACTGTGCAACGAAATTCTTAGGACATTTTATCTTCATTCAATATCCTCAGATGTTGTAAATTATGGTTTTAACATCCCGCAGTACTTAAAGTAAGAGAAGCAACAACAAAAAAAGGAGGAGAGAGAGAGAGAGAGAGAGAGAGAGAGAGGAGAAAAAAAGAAATCTTAAAAATTATTTAAAAGACGGTAGAACGAAATTCGGAATGTTTCAGAGATTTTTTTTTTAATACATCAGCAAGAAATAGACCGTACCGTTAAACAGTTAATGCTTTCGAAGGTAATTCAGAGAAGGTAGTATAAAGAGTTCCCCGTGGAAAATGCAAAAGAATCTTGCCCGCAGCACTTTAAACGAACTTCTTGGATAGTTTGAAACTGCTGCCCCAATTCCAAGGGTGAATCCGAATAATCAGCCTCGCGAGTTTATACGCGAAACGCTCCATCAAACGTTCAAATCTTAAAGCTAGCAAAGGTTTCAAGGCGGTTTCTGCTTTCGATCCGCGACTCGCTCAATGTATTCGTTAATATCGTTTAACGTTTCTCATCATGGAAGATCGAAAGAGCCATTAGTGGTAGGTTCGACTTCTGCAGCGTGCACGTGTATCCGCCAAGAGTCTAAGTCGAGCTTCGGTCAGAGTTTTCGATCGACAAGTTTGGAAGACAACCAGCGTGCACAAGCTACCAATAGGCCAGAAGTTAAATCACGCGAAAATATAGTACAGCTAGTTAGTCACAGTTCGTTGAATAGTTCAACTTTTATTGGCGCTAGGAACGGCGGCGACCTTTAAGATTGCAAATTCGAAGGAACTGCAGAAACAGCGCAACGTTACGCAAATTAGAAGGAAGGAGCGCTCAATGTCCCGTGAATTTTCACTACGTGCAACTCTTCTGGCGATTCGAAGGTTTTCACCGAATTTTTACCGCAATTTATCCGCTGTTGCATGCCACACGAACGGTTGTTATTATTAATAGCCGTAGTATATTAGCATTAATACGTTGTGTAAGCTTCCTGGGTGCGGTATTTTTATCAAATATTCGTTATTCGATGATACGTGCCTGCAAGAAACACGCGTCTCGGAGGTAGAAAATCCATTGCAGCCAGCAAAATTGCCTTTTACATGTTTCTTCGTAAGTAATAACTTGGATATATTTCTGATAAAAGGAAATCGCAGTTTCAGCAATAGGATAGCCGTGTTTTAGTAACAGCAGATGCATTAAAGTACAGTCTTCTTCGCCTATCGTACAAACTTTCCAGGGCAGAAGACAAAAGCGAAACGGAAGACAAAGCGGTATGCCGATGTGACGTCGTAGATCAGGTCCTCTGACAAATCTGTTGATCGCATTCGCGTACCAACGGGACAGCGATCGGAATAGCCCGGATTCGAAGGAGCGATAATTGAAATTGCCAAGATTCCCCGCTCGACGAATTTAGCGCGGACGTACCGTTAAATCCTCTGCAAGATTTTCGTGTAATGTCAATAACGGAATCTGTGTCGCGACCGACAGAAGGCGAGATGAAAATTCGAAGGTGGAATTTACCATTCGTCCTTAGAAGTCGAAGGTCTTTCGACGATTTCCACTCTCCACGGTTCGGCCGAATTAGGATTACGTTAAATGCAATCTGTACGTTCGGTCAAAATCGGTCGAGCATTTTAATCAGGTTCGCGACGCGGAGACCGATTGACAGTGAAACGAATTTAAAACAGTAGAAAACAGTCGCGATACGATTTGAATCCAAGAGACGACTCGGTTCTATGTTTATGGATAATCGTGCTGCACTTCCAAAAGAGGGAAAACTGGGACAAAGTTCGGAATTGTCCTTCGAGGGAATTGGACATGGAAATCATTAAACTCGGCATTTGCGCGTGCGCCGCCGCATTTATATTACCTAATTCGTGGCACGTGCATTTTGAATTTTCCCTCCTTTTCTTATCTTCGCTATGTAATTTACATACAGAATTGTCTGCAAATATCAGTGATATGTGGACCAATGAAATGGTACTTTATGGGACGTTGTAAGAGGAATGTATGATATCCTTCGCCAAGAGACGAAACTTTATATGATAATACAATGTTTGGTACAACATGTGTTGCGTTTTCCTCGCTTGAAATTTTTCCATAAAGGAATGATTTATTTAATGTATCCATCTTGGCACGCTTGTCTTTTTCACGTATACATATATATTATGTTGTGTATACACGTTAGGTTGTAACATACGTAGGATTTCTTTTCTTCCATCGAGATAAATATGTATCATAAACGAAATAAATATTTTTTCGTACAAGTTGGGTAAAAAATGTAAGGTATTCGAATGGACGTTTAATATAAGGTCCAAATCTCGTAAATAGTTATAGCGATATGAGTTTTTGATACTCTGGAAAATCAGGCAATTTGTAAGAACGAGCTGCATCGAAATCGCTGTGAATCGAAATAAGTGGAATTTGCAGAGATTGGATAGTTTGTCGAAGCAAATTTCAGTTGACGAGATTGATCGCTTAACTTCAAAACTAGAAAAATGTTCCGACTAGGTCGCTCGAGAATAAGTAGATTTCTCACTTAGCGTTGAGCGAATCGGCGAATCGAGAATCATTTTAGCGAAATTCCTTCCGGTTTCTGTTTCACGATTTTATTCGATCACTTCTTCTATTCCGATTGTCTTAGAATACCGACGCTCTTAGGAAATTCATTTTCGTTGTGTGCCAACCGTGCGACGAGATTGCTGGCATTCGTCTCTTTTCAAAGCAACGAGTCTCTTTGGTTTTTTCACGAATAGCGAATACAGCGCTTTGTAATATCAACCGTAAGTAGAGGATACTTTCCGAGAGAAAGTGTTATTTCCAATATTGGCTCTCGATACTGCCTTATAAACCGAATGAGACGTGAAAATATTATTAGGAGAGGTATTGTACGGCGAGGATAGTATTATCCGTTAAACGTATAATGAATTTTAGACGCCACGCGTGTATGTTTGTTACAAGCTGCTTTTATCTCGCATCTAACTATTATTCGATCGTTTCATCGATACAATTTTTACGCGAATCATCTTGTACTTCGTTATCGCCGTATTCGATTTCTCGCCTTTCTTCGTATCGAGTAGAAACTCGAAAATCTGAGCACAAAAGGAAATTTCACGCTGGACTAGTGAGTTGTGAACCAGTTTCATTATAGCAAACAAGAGGCTGATTCTCTATGACCGAGCTTCCACATCCGTGCGTAGAAATGGATATATAATAAACGGCCTATGCGTGCCGCGTAAACCATCGGACACAGTAGCCATTATTAATTATCCGCCAGTGTACTCCATCAGTGGCTAATCAATCGGGAGTTGATGACTAATGGGTGTGAATCTAATGGCCTACACGAAACAGATCGAGCATTCCTGCGGACAAGTATTCGATGAGTGACGACTCCACTTATCGTTAGAATTCATCCATTCGTTCGTTACCCCATGTTCGTCGTATTAACGATGATATCTCTTTTCGCTTCAATGCCCACAATGGTGGAAAAACTGAAACCATCTCGCGTTTGATTTTTTCGTTTAACTATACGCGATTCGGAGTATTTAATTATTCGCGACAAACATGTATCTGTAAATGACAAAGAATGGCTCGATTTGAAATACGTGTAACCGTTTATCATCATTAATCGGGATAAACATTTTAGAAAGGAAAGGGATGTTCATTTTGTTTCACGGAATTTTATAGAAATTATAATTCAGCCGATACTTTTCCGAAAAGTGGTAGATTATGAAAGAAAATTGACAAATAATAGAATCTAAAGAACACGAAGAGAAATTATATATATATATATATGTATATATATATAATTTGAATATGTTAGTCATAAATATGTTCCTAAAATACCAGGCTTTCTATTCACGAAAATTCCAATAGATCAATATTATAATGTATGGAAAAGTATACCGCTAGCCCTATCGATCATTAATATAGCTTTTTGCATCTTTGCTTGTCTTGGCCAAGGGAAACTGAAAATAACAAAATGAAGAATCCCGCCAAAAGTTTGCAACTCGCCAAATCGCCTCGTATTTTCCGCAAAGTTGCGCTAACTCTGAGCGAAAGTCTAGAAAATTTCCACGAAAACTCCGCCGTGAAAGATATTAGCACCGTAGAATCGACAGTGCATGGTCTATGCGAAGAGAGCAAGTTACTAAACTGTTAAACAAAGTTACGAATAGTAGGCACCTGCAATTTTAAAATGCATTTTACGTAACAGTCCGTGCGTTTTCCCATTTCTCCTTTAATATTGCAAAAAAAAAAAAAAAATCTGAAACCCAATAAAGTACCGAACTTTTGTTTCGCGTGAAGCTTAACGAAGCAATAATTTGATAATAACTTAAGGAGGGAAAGCAAGTATGTATTCTACGTGTAAATTAATTTCGTACCGTTTTGGACCAAATTAAAGAGCAAATGAATCTAATGGTAGAAATTAATTTAATAAAAATATCGACGTATACGTGTATCCTACTTACAGGATCAATAACGTAGATTAATGATTAGGCGAAGGGTCGAATAACAGATTATATGAAATCAGTGGTTCGACTTGATCGAAAATTTTCAAGGGACGTTTTCAAATGAAATTTTTCAATTACAGGAATGGAACGATGTGAACATGAGATGGAATACGTCGGATTACGGGGGAGTGAGAGACCTCAGGATTCCACCACATAGACTTTGGAAGCCTGACGTTCTCATGTATAACAGGTAATTTAACGCTGCCCTCATCTGTTTAATATTCATGGAACAATCTACTTTATATCGTGCATGCTCGTAACTAACAATACTTTGGACAATTTCTTTCGCGGATCTTACGCAAGCTTTTCTTATTTCTATGTTAAAATGTACAAACACGATATACGTATATTCATAAAACGATGATAATAAAATATTATTGTATTCGTTGATTTTGCAATAAATCAATAAATTGGTTTCACTAACGAGCGAAGTGAATAAAACGAAGGAAATATTATTTCCGGTCACTTCGATTCAATAAGAATTCTGTTCCGTAAGACGAACTTGATTCCAATTTTGTTTCATCATCTCTGAGATTGACATGAAAAATGTTCTATGAATACTTTTCTATACAGAATCTTCAGTAGAGCCTTCTTAAACAATGACTTGCTTTTAAACAAAAACAAAAGCGCATACTACATATTGCTAAGATTTGTTGAAAAATGAACCAGTTACGAAGCAACTAGACGAGACACGTTGAACGCTCCAGTAGAATTCCAGACAATTATGTTTTCCAGAAAAATGTCGTTGCCCTCCCGAAATATTATTACCTGTTCTCGCAATTTCCAGCCTTTTACCAAAAATGTTAGCAAACTCGATAAAAACGATTCAACGGTTCCCGTATGTCGATTCTCCTTCGCTCGACCCAGAAAGGATCACACACTTGTGTTACGAATACGTTCGTAAATTCCCTCCTCCACGTAAAGTCAATAATGTCTTGCATACACGCGTTACAAATTTCTTACAATATTTATGGGGCTGCACTGCATGCTACCGGTACGCTATTAGTTTATGTAAACTGGAAATATTGATTATGTAAGCATGTTTTCGTAATTGATCTTACGTAGCATCAATACGGAATTACGATAGGATCCCGTGCTGTGTCAATAGATTAACTAATGGATCGGTTTGTCCGGTTGTTAATCCAACGTCCAATATACATGACAAAATTGAAAAAGTTCCGTTGCAAGTAAATCGTCTTCTTAGGCTCGGTTACAGGATTAACTTTTTTAAATGTAGCACGATAACGAAGCGATATGGTCTCTGGATCGAAACGTTAATTTTGACGTTGAAATATTATTTGATGTTTCGTTTGGTAAACGATCCTGACAGATATTGGATTATTTGGAAAGTTCATAGCGTTCTTGCTCGTTGAGATATTCTATTGTGTATTTAGCGATATTGCAAGAGGATTGTTTATTATGATCTTCTGTCAGATGCTGAATTCAAATAGATATTACTCTTATTGCGAGATATTAAACACATACGGTTGTTGAAAAAAAAAAAACGATCCGGAATTATTCTATAGATGTTCCAATGAAATTTTTCAATTTAACGACATTAATGAACACAAATTAATGATCAACAGCAAGCTGTGTTATGATTACCTTCAGGATATGCCATTACTAACTGGCCATAGTAACATGGTAATAATTGTTAATCGCCTTCATTACTACGAATGCAGCTTTAATTGCATCAATGTGGACATTCTACTATTTTCTGTGCATTATTTAACGCGCTACCACATGTTTACGAGCTCCCAACACTTAATTACGTTTCTACGCCAGAACCGATATTAACGCGTGTCTACGAAATATCGCGCCAGGTTAATTTCATTTTTAGAAACCGTAGTCGATGTCGTCTGTCCATTAAACGTTCCGCAAAACCTATGAAATTCAGTGTACGGCATGGTTTTAATCGCGTACGGAACATAGGTGTACGTAATCGCAGGAAATTTTTACTTTAGAAAGAGCGTTACACGCTGCCTGTAATCTTGGAGAAAACAAGAACCGTTTCATCCTGGTAAAGTTCTATTCATTGTTTAATATCTCGATCGAAAGATACCCTTTTTGATAATTTCGAGTTTTTCTAACTCTTCGCCCAATTAACTCCGACAATTTTTACAACACCAGAAAAAGATGGCAGATTGAAGTTATTTACTCGGTGGTAGTAAATTTTCCATGAACCTACAACGAAAAATATAACAACAGAATAGTAACTGGCGAATAATTACAAATTTTCAAGCGATAATGAAATTTGTCGAAAGCAGAGAAACACTTGCCGTTAATGTTGCGTTTTTTCACGAGTGTAAACCAACTTTTACACCTGAACCACGCTAATTCATATATTACGTATTTACAATTACCGTAACATACGTTTCAACGCGACAGAGTTTATACTTGGAAAACCGTGTGAATTTGTCGCTTGTCGGTGTCGTTTACCGCGTACGATTATTAATTTCAGAACGATATTTAACAATACATTTCGAGCGGAATGGGTGGCGGTAGACGCCATGCGTTTAAAGTGAATGGTCGTTGGCCAACTTCCGCTGGTACAATTGGCCTCAAACGCAGAGACCGATATTAATCTTGGTGCGCGTGTAATTCCAACGTCGATCGTGAGGTCACTCTCGAAGATGATGCACGGTTGAATCGCGTTGAGGATCGATCAATTAGCCGCTTTGTCGCTTCGTCACGTCGCGTTTCTCGTGTGTTCCACTTTTCACCCGACCAACAACTAAACTAGACGTTCTCGTTTATTACGTTGTACTTCTCTGCGCGACGCTGAATCCGGAATAAGATATATTAGAAGGAACTGGTCGAGCGAGGGAAATGGGATGAAATGTTCTCTCTTATGGTTTTGTTTGCGATGACTAGCAGAGCTGTTTGTACCGGCTTACTGCGAACAATGCTCGTCATTACATGGCGAAATTGACAAAGGCCCGATCGATACGTAATCGAGAAATTGTTAAACGATCAAGTTGACAAAACTAAACAAAGAGGAAGGAAAAGGAGAAGTCGTACGATGATTTTAAAGACCACGTTTCACTTGTTCCAAATTGTTGGAATTCATTTTCACAGCCGTAACGTTAAAAAGCAATTTTTAATAATTCAAGTTGAACGAGCCGAAAATGTCGCGCTAGCTCAACGTCTACCCTCGATGGATCGAACGCGCTTTCGGAATAAAAATCATAAATTTGGTAAAGCGAACGGTGGCACGACAGTTTACCCCCTTTTTTACGCGACTTTTTCACCTCGAATCTGTCGGACAAACGCGTCAGCGAGAGAGAGAGAGAGAGAGAGAGAGAGAGAGAGAGAAAGAGAGAAAAAAGTTTATCGAGACAGTCAATCCGTTAAGAACGATCTAGATTCTGAACTATCAGAAGTTCGTGGTGGCTGGTATGTGGGGCAAAAGTGGGACGTCGGGCCAAGTGGGTCAGTCGCATTAAAAACAAAGCCACCGCCACCATTTAAAGGGAATCAGGAAAAGTATCTCCCCCCGCACGGAAATATATTGTCGGAAAACGCTTGCGGCCCCTATTATTTTTAAGTAGGTAATGTATCGGCTTCGGGTCGGCATTGTATTTGTCGAATCAAAAAGTTTAGTTTAAGGCGCGTTAAAAGGAACGGATCTAGCCAGCTTCGCTTCCAGGAGAATCGTAACCGCACGTCGAAACCACTTTTCTACGCAGTCGCCGGACTTTCTCGTGCTTTTTCGTTGTATCGTTTCCGCAACCCGCGTGCCACGCTTCCTTTCGGAACGATTTTGACACCTTGGCAACTAACAGCTACCCACTGCCGTTATTAACTTCCGCGTCGCCAGTTTTACCAGAGTTCGTTCGTTCTGTATCCGTGGGCGTTCTCTGAACAATAATTTGATGTATCGAACGGAGTAGTACAGTCGAGGATAGGGCGAACGATCCAGTTTTTAACGTACAAACGAAATTTGGGATCGTAGAATTAAAGCTGAAACGAATTATAAATAAAATTAATTTTTGATCGATAGCGTGTGAACATAGTACATCATTAATCTAATTTTTTAATTAGGGTGTATTCGGATTTTTAATAATCTCTTGTTTCGCTTTATTAACCGCTACGATACTTTGGCAAGCGTTTTTTATAACGGTAGCAGAGCGTCACGGTTCGTAGCATAAATTTTTATCTACGTAATTAATTAAAGCAGATTTAAATCTGCACGATCGTCAATTATGTCATCGTGTCATTAAAGTTACCAGGGTAAACTATCCCCTGCTGTGTGCCAAGTAGCATAAAGTAATTTTCTCTGGAACTGGAAACTGAACGATACTTTTTGCAACACGATATGCAATGAATCCTCGTTCCGTTGAAGAGCATCGACTCACCGTACACTTACGCGAGCATGTAACATATCGTTTGCGGTTTTATAAATATCATCCACTTCACCGGGCTCTAGCAACGTCTCTCCTCGATATTACGTTACCAGCGAACATTTTGCACGTTACGATTTAATAAATTAGCTAAAAGAAACGCAAGGAAAGTTCACTGCCTCTGGTCGATAAGCGTTCGACGCACCACAAACGTAGTTTCATTGTAAAAAGAAAAGCAGTAAAACAGCTTGCTCGCGTACCAAGTGTCGCTCTGTAACTCTACTTCGCACATAGATATTTTCATTTAGGCGGTGCGGCGACCAATTTATAAGCAGAACGAAAATAAAATTGTCACTGTTCGGTCGGGCTAACGTGACCAAATTTTCCAGCGTATTTTAGTTGGAATCGACGGTTACCGCACACTAGTGATCGGGACATACGTGCCGCACGTGCAGACGTACGTTATCGTTCGCGGTTCTAGAATCTGCTGCCATCGGTAATTTCGCTGAATAAATCGTCAGCCAACTGGCATATCGTTCAATATATACGAGCTGTTCAAGAAAGGAGATTTCATTTTTGGCGGCATCGTGCGAATGAACATTTTTACGATATTTAGGTTATATGAATTACAACGCACGACGTAACGTAGGTTAATATAAACAGACTATTTGCATGGCGCCCCGTCTAATTTCCATTCGAATAAACATTTTCGATCGGTGACTTTTAATTCACGAGTGTGCAACCTAGCAAATAAACGAGCAGTTTACCGTCCCTATATTTCCCGCATGTATTCGAAACGGTTTCGAAATCATGCATTCCGCAACGCGATTTTCATAAATAGCCCTTTCGTTAATTACCAACTTCGATCTTTACACGAGCCTTTCTTTCCATTCCATTTATCACTGTTGTAATTTCCTCTGTTTTAGCCGAGTAACGGTATAGCAATTTTGTTCTTGTTTGTATGTTCATCGTCATTCACGATAATCGTGAAAATTTATCAGGACGTCTTTCTAATTTAACTACACTTAACTGTTTGCTATTTTAGATTCAATTATTCTTCATTGTTCGGGCTCGCGCATCGGAAGTCGTGCAATCCGTGCACACAGATTTGCGTTCCTTTAGTCACCAGGGATTAAGGGCAAAGCAAATAGTTCCTGCAGTTCTGCCACGAACTAACGCGTCTCGGCAGATCATATTTGAGAAACGTGCTTCGAAATTGCATTCATTTTCAAAGATCCACTATCGTTATTCATCTGGAAATTAACTCAACCAGGTTGGAAATTAAGTGGAAATTAATTCACGGATATCTATTTATAACGTATTTCTAATTAAAATATACCGCGACGAAGGAAAGGGTATAGTGAAACTTATGAAATAACAGCCAACTTGGTTAATCAATTATTCGTTGATCCTGTTAATTGGCACCCCGCATAGCCAGTGCTAGACGACTTTTGCTCTACTTTCATTCTGCCATCCAGTGCAAATCCAATGTTTGACGATGCTGTCTTTTGTGTTCAGAGAGCAGTGCGAGATTCATTAATTAGGCCACGGGCAACTTTGGTAAACACGAGCAGAGAAAGAGAAATTAATGAGTCACGGGATTTATTGACTTCAGGGGTTTCATTCCGTCGGATAATCTTCGCACAATGATAAATTCTCATTTGTATAGATCAGTTAAAGTTTCTTACTGTCTCCTGTCTTATCGAACATTGATTTTTCAACGTAATTGATGATTTTTATAACAGTGGAAGCCTACTATTTATCTAAGCTTAAAGCGTTAAACGTGGAAATAGAATCGTGATATAACATACGGTAAAATAGAAATAATAAAATAATAATAAATAATAAAATAATAAAATACGTAATAAAAGAAGTTTCTTTTAATCTTCGGACGAGTGCATTGAAAACTTCAATTCGTCGAAGGAAATTAAAAACTTTGTGACTAGGTAATTATGAAGTTATCACAAGGGATATAAGTTTAATTTGTTTCTTGCGTCCTTTAGAAAACAGTCATACTATTCGTACATTGTAATAAATACTTTGAACGCTTATTGGCTTAGATGCAATTCAGGGCAAAGCTTTCGTAATAAATTTTCTTTATGTCCGAGTTAATCGAGCCAGATTAATTCCACGTGGTCTTTTATTATCAGTTTCTTATACTCGAACTATTCGGGCCATCTTTGGAGCGTAAAATATCGAAATTAAATAAATTTCTTAGCAAATTCAATGGCGTTATGCGATGAAGTAGAATATAAAATTCCGTCGAGGATTATTCCGACGATATTCCTGTGATGCGTATGTAGAGTACATAGGGTGCAAAAACGCAATCACAAGCATTTTCCGGATGGGAATGTTCTCTGATGAGACTATTACCGGTCGTTTTCCGGTCGGAACAAATGATCCTAAACACATTAAACCTGTTTCAGCTGTTCCGGTAGGACAATTCAATCGCTGTTAATCGAATTTTTGCACAACCTCTATAATCGTTATTCCACACTCAGCAATCAATTAACCAATTATAAATCAAATTCTATTCGATAAAAAAAAGTTATCTATAGATGAACTATCGATTTGTATTCGTTGTAGATTTAGTCTTTAAATGCAAATGTTCTCAGAGTGTTACGATTAAAAAAAGATTTTACGACGTATTTTGGTTAAAAGAATAGTATTTTTTTCAAACGTGGTATCGTCTTGATTCGTTATTAGTGTAGGATGTTAGGCGTCGAAGAGAATTCGCTGTTTTTAGTCCTATATATGTAAAAACCACAGTCTTATCCTACAGTTTTTCAAAAGTCACGAGATATAAGACAAAACCGAGAGCACAAAATATTTTTCCAAAGCTAATATATTAGGTTGTCCCGAAAGTTTCTTTCCTTTTGCAAGGAAATAATAGACGCACAATCTCTTTTCGTTGTATTTATTTATTTTATTATTTATTTGTACTTAGTCCTTGCCTTTCGGCTTTGGACCGACTTCTGGCTTTACATTCTATCGCGTTTACCGTACATTATCAATCTTATTCTTCTATAATTATTCTATACTTATTCTATTGTCTTAATCTTCTTTCTTTTCGTTGTATATTATTCTATCGAATCACGTACGATCCATTTTGTCCTACTTCTATTATTACGATCGTACATGATTCGACAAAAATAATATAAAACAGAGAACGTGGTGCATCCATGATTTCCTTACGAAACGAAAGAAACTTTTCGGACAGCCTAATACATCCATCGAACTAGTTGTCGATATCCAATAACCGCATCCTCTCGCAAGTCGAACCCGATAGATCGAACACGATCTATATTAGGTCTAAAACTGATGCGAACTTTGCGATCTACGGAGTAACCGTGAACAAGCGAACATCTATAGGTTGAATTTCATTTCGGACGAGCAACTTCCGAGATCGGTCGGACCGGTGTCACCGACTGCATATTAGGCCACCGTCACAAACAGTGTTCGGTCGAGGATGACACTCGTGTGCAGGCGCATATAAAGGAGATATCCGATTAATATGGCATAAATATCGTTTGAAGGGACGTGGAGACGATGTCGCGATGGTACGAAAAGGTCGAGAGTTAGCAGCATACGCCGCTTAATGTATGATAAAATGAGTTTACATTCGCGACGAGGATAGAGACCGTGGGGTTGAATCGTTTGGTGGTATAGGAAGACAGAGCGAGAGATCAGACGGGAAACGAGAAGAGGAAGGAAAGTACTACTGCTGGGGGTTCGACTGCATAGGAAACTTGGAACGAAGCCAAAGGCAATATGCATTAGCCATCGCGTATTTTGAAATTCAAGCCAAAGCAGATTAAATCCTACCCCTGGACTCCTCTTCGGCCCATGTTGGGCCTCGTCTCCCCGATTTTTCCTTTAACCGTACTGTCCTACTGTCCTGTTTGCGGATACTAATGAACATCAACCCTCTGGTACCTCGATGTCTGAACTTTTATAGCGTTTCGATTGCCGCGCTAATCGATATGCGGTCACCCAAATTTCTGCCGGAGATGGCTCGAAATTTCGTTCCGCTTTGCCAACTACCGTCAACTGCCACGGTGTTTTCTCGTGTCCTGCGGTAAACCAAAACTTTCATCTTCCTATCTGAAGTTCCAATCCTTTATTTACTCTATACTTACTATGTTGTTTGCTACACGCGCCTCTACCGTCGCTTGTATCTTTCTCGTTCCTTTCCTCTTTATCTTTCCTGCAGCGGAGCGTTTCTTCACAATGCAAGATTACGTGTCCGTCAACAGAATATACAGATCTTTATAAATGGAAGATTCCTTCATTGAAAATTACATTGCGAACCACGTAATTGCATTGCATGCAAATATTATATGTATATGCACGCAGATATTATGCATACACATGCAAATATTATACTGCACGCGTCAAAGTATATGATCAGTATGACCGGTAGTTCGCCACAACTATGGCAACGTCTTGCGCGAGAACCTTGGACTTGTCATAAATTCCTCTGCCTGTTCCATTGGGTATCCCCGAAACTAGAGATTCCCTCAGGCTCCCATAAATTTCCTGTCATCAAACGTCTGACAAGGCGTGCCGAACTGTAAATAGCGCTTAGCCACACGGGGTTACGGCAATGTCTAGGAGCACTTCAATTACCGTTTTCAGTGGAATGCGGCCAACCAGATCCAAAGGAAAGAGGCCAGGTTTCGACCGCAGCGGGCACGGCTTATTGAGGCCTAAATCAGTTTGGCTAGGCATGGCCGCATGACTTTCCAGTAATTAGGTATTGAGAGATCGTTTCCAGGACGTTGGACAATATATCGGTAGTTGGTGGCGGAAAGTGCGATTCGTCAGCGTATAATTCCAAATGCTAGCAACCTCTGTCCATCGGTTTGCCACCCTCGTCCCTTTCCATTCGACCAAGATTAAGTTGTTTTCAAGCTGCCTAGCGTGAACAGTGTCAGAGATATCGTGGATACAATCGAGCAGGTGGAATTCATTCCGCGCATTGTGAATGTGATATACATTATATATATTGTTGATATTGCTGTATATTGTTGTATATTGCTCATAAATTATCGTATACAGCTTGTGGTGACAACTGAAGCACCGCTGCCACATCCTGGTTCCTTTAGGCGTTACTGTTAGGTTCATTTGCTCGAAACGTCGTGTATTTAATCAAAGTGATACCCACGATTCCTTCGATACACTTTCACAGTGGCAGGCTCTTCGTTCAAGAAGTCGTTCATATGTGTACAATAGTTAGTTATAGTTTTCCACCGGTTTTCTGCTTCCTTGGAAAATCGTCGTTTCGAACCCTAACGTTTCGTGTAAAACAGACGATCGATCTCTCTACTTAAATTGGATAATCCATCCGTCGAGCTGCATAGTATTTGCTTCGAATGAACGTGAACGCTTAATCGATCCGCACCCCTCTTTAATTTATGCATTCACGATTGCGTCCAAATTGCTTTCGGATTACATGTATCCGTAAGTCTGAAAACTTTTGATGGCATTTAAAGCTGTGTTTAGAGAGAAGTCTAAAATAAAAGAGAGTCGCGTTCGTTTACTTAAGTGTTCGATATGACAAGGCCGATCGAAGTCTCGACCTGGTTTGCACCTCTTGGCGATTTCTCGGCGACTGACTAAAACCAACCGATCATCGACGGCAGGCTCTTCGTTCAAGAAGTCGTTCATATGTGTACAATAGTTAATTATAGTTTTCCACCGGTCTTCTGCTTCCTTGGAAAATCGTCGTTTCGAACCCTAACGTTTCGTGTAAAACAGACGATCGATCTATCTACTTAAATTGGATAATCCATCCGTCGAGCTGCTTAGTATTTGCTTCGAATGAACGTGAACGCTTAATCGATCCGCACCCCTCTTTAATTTATGCATTCACGATTGCGTCCAAATTGCTTTCGGATCACATGTATCCGTAAATCTGAAAACTTTTGATGGCATTTAAAGCTGTGTTTAGAGAGAAGTCTAAAATAAAAGAGAGTCGCGTTCGTTTACTTAAGTGTTCGATATGACAAGGCCGATCGAAGTCTCGACCTGGTTTGCACCTCTTGGCGATTTCTCGGCGACTGACTAAAACCAACCGATCATCGACGGTTCGATGTCGAAGAATGTTTAGATTATCGGCGCTCGGACCGCGGCAAACACCGATGCCTGACACGGGTCCTCGAGAGAGATTTCCGCGTCTGATTGCCTACGTGATATTAACTGGGAGTATTTAAACAAATATTGGAAACGTATTGTTTTTAACAGTTGGACAGATAGGTCGTTGACAGATAGGTCGGAAAATGTGGTCGACAATGATCACTTTTGAAATTCAACGATGTGCAGTATTTCGTTACAAAAGCCGTACACGAGCAAATGACGACGTATGTAGCAAATATTTTAGATTGCCATCGAATTTGGTATTTTGGTACCTCGTACGTCGAACGAATCTCAAGAATATCGGTTTCGAAAGGTCGTGCTCGCTTTATCGTCAACTATCAGCTTTCATGATAACACATCCGCTCTAAGCTCCACTCTTTTCAGCTTATTTTAGCCGAGGAAGTTGCAACAGCTTGTTCATGAACTTCGTACCCTTCAAACTGTGATACATCTCTTTTGGAACGATTCTCGGATCTGGTAACTCGTGTAAGTGCAACGAAACACGCTGTAAATTTGTCGAGACGACTTTTATTTCGTACTTTTAGTCTGTTCGAGATGAAGCTGTTCGCGAACGACACAAATCTATCACGTTCGCGATAGAAAAGCAAACATCGACGGAATTCTCGTAATGAAACATCAGGAAAATCGAAAGGCTTTCATCAGCGAAGGACGTAGCAGGTAGAAACACGAGAGAAAAGTAGTTTGGCTAAAGGTACAAAGTGATTTTTCACCTCGTACGATGGGAAAATCTCGACTGATACGGCGGTTCCGAGAACATTTTCGAGAATTATCTGGTAGTAGTGGCTTTGCCAAATGTCGTGCAATAATGGAGTTATATCTGCAGATTCAGTTGCACCAGAGAATTTCAGATCGACAATGGTATCTTGGACCAAACAGCTATTTAATTCACGGTGATGTTCTACAACGACGAGGATCTTTGGGAGAAATGGGAAATCCGGCGTAGCGATTTTTAAACCTCACAAATATTCCACCGTTTCGAAACTCGGTCGACCGTTTAACGCATTGCATTTGACATTCTGTTTCTCAAACATGCCTTTGAGGAATTTTTCGCTTTAGCACGTGACAAAGGATTCCTTTTTTTATATCGTTCGTTTTCTACGTTTTATTAGAATCGTTTACGTGTCTGCTTGTATCCCGATCGAATTTCGAAAAATATATTTTCTGATTCCTAAAAACGTCGAAAACGATGCTCCGTTAAAATTTGCAAGAAGAACTCGAAATTCCAACTTTTTCCCTCTCTTCGCTTTATCTAGCTACCGTGTTTGCGACTATTATCTTATGCGTTATCGATTTCCATTGAGATAACGTAGCAATTTAAAAAATCCGCTTTCTGAATTACCTCGCCAGCGCACTTATTCATCGCACGATATCGTTTTAACTGGTATTTAATTCGTGGAAAGGAGCACAAGCGGCCCTGTTTCATCCTTATTTTGTACGAGAGAAGTTCATTCACACAAAACGAACGAAACGAAATGCGATTCACTGGTGGGTTCCGCGTAACTGCACTCGTTTCCACTTAATCTTGTTTCGTTTACGAGCGCAGCTGTCTTTTTTGGCGATCGCAAAACTCGCGGATAATGCCGCGACACAAAGAACCCAATTGCAACTCCCCGTCCAGCGTTGGCTCTTTTTCTATCCGTACCTATAACCCGGACCACGATCTCTCTTGCCTTTCGATTTTCCAGCTTCCTGTGTGTACCACGAATACACGAGACCGTTCGAGCGCCGTCGGAAAGGGTTTGAAGGCCAATGAACCGAAACTATTTACCTGGTCGGACTTGGCTTCTACAAATACAGACGGCCCTGCGATGCAACCATACATTCTGCGTGTATATGCATCGAACGATAGCTGTCGATCGTCGAAACGATGCTGGCACGAACAGTCGCGACGAACTTTATGAAATGAATCTTCTCCTCCCTTTTTTCCCCTCTGGCTTTTCTTTCAAGAGCCAGAGCACCGGAATGTATCGAGTCGAACTTTATCGGAGCGTAGTCGCGGTTGCATGAAATCGCGGTAAATTGTTAATGTTCTCTAATGTATGCCAATATCATTTGCGGCATTTTATCGAGGACGTTCGGTTAAAAATGAAAACGAAGACGAAGGTTCTATCGATCGACGCCACTGACCTAATAATCGAAACATTAACTATCGAAAGAGTACGGTTTCTGCCATTCCTTGCGCCGTGCCTTTAATCGGGCCATACAGAGAGCAATCGCGATTCTTTCGAGCCAACTGTCCGGAAAATCGACCGATTGAATAACTGAAAAATTAATACAAAGCGTGCCATCCGTGCTACGT
This sequence comes from Bombus superbus, assembly GCA_014737385.1. Taxonomy (NCBI): domain Eukaryota; kingdom Metazoa; phylum Arthropoda; class Insecta; order Hymenoptera; family Apidae; genus Bombus; species Bombus superbus. Next base: position 1,026,387 of record JACXIK010000010.1, on the reverse strand, counting down.
TGTTCGCTTCTTACCGACTAACCCTGTCCCTACGGATTCTAACAATTTTCTTCACTTTTCTTTCCTTTCACCTTCATTTCTCTGCCCGTCTAATGGACTCTGCCTAAGGTATATAGACACTGACAGGATCAAAAGGATTAACAATTAGCCGTGTCTAATGTTACATCGAACGCGTCCTGTCCTAAATAAATACGAATTGATCCCGGAAGCTGATCCATCCCGCGCTAGCGAACTCATCGCTCGACCAGGCTGCCAGTTCCAGGGGTCGAGCTATTAAAATTCAAAATCGCCCCTATCGAGCGGATTGGCACTTACGGCTGGTTTCAAACGTTCTGCTCACAGGAACGAATGTTACATCTGACAGGCGCTAGGTTTAAACGCAAATCGATACTAATTCATCGTGCCAGGCCGCATACACATTATCATGCTCAGTGTGGGGCCCAAAGGGCTCGCGATGGGAATTTAATTTTCGTCGTCAAAGGGGACGGCCGCTTATGCGAATTTAGCATGCGGCGGAAAGAAACGTGCAAGCACACAGGCAGTGCAGTGTGGTGTGAAACGGCAGAATGATGGGGATTGAGAGGATGGTAGTCGTGTTAGTGGGTGTGGCAAGGCAGGAGGGTGAGTACGAGGTGGTACAGAGGGTGGATTCAAAAAGAATGAAATAACGGATTGGGTTGCGGCCAACTGGCCGGCTTCCAACCAATCCTTAGTCGCCTGGATGCGGGAGTATATTATGTATACCGTTCAGCCGCCTTATATCCGTGCCCCGTGGAATCGTCCCGATGCATCCCATTCAAAATCATATTTCCCTGTTTGCTGTGCGTCCTTAGACACAGGGTTTCGAGTCGAGTACAGAAACAATAATTGAGAACGAACGGTTCACCGCGTTGCTTCTTCGGCGAGGAGCTTGCCGATGTTCATTAACGATACTCGAGCGACTCTCGCAGGGTCATTCGATGCGGAGGCGCGAATTTTCCGTGCGAATTCCTCGCAATTACGAGGGCAAATAGTGGCAGAGATGCTGGCGTATTTTTCTTTTTTCGGGGGGGGGGGACGTTACGTGACTGTTGAGGAACTCTCCCTTTTCGGGATCACGGGAGAACGGGTTAAGCGATGAGAACGGGGCGATTAAGTTTAGAGCTGTTATTTATCGACGGAGTTTCAACGAAGGAGTTTACTGTCGCGTGAAGAATGAAAAATCCTGGCGAACTTGGCTGTGTGCACGACTTTAGTATTAGGTAGTCCAAGTCCGTTCGTTTAAACAGATGCCTTCTATTCGCGATGGATCTCCTCGATGCCAACTACAACAGACATCGGTGAAGTAAAAGAAGCAAAAATAGGTGCAACAGTGGCGGAGTAACCGCGTTAAAAATAATAATTTACGAGAAGCATCTTTACTTACTAAAGATTGCAATTCCTTTCACTCTATGGATCTGATCTCGTTTAAGCGCAAACACGTCTTCAGAAATATTTCAATCACCTTTATGGACGTTTCGATCAATCAAACGTCGATGTACTTTCGGCATTGTGGATACAACTATGTTGAAAACCATTCGAAGGAAATGCGAGGTCTGGGCGTAAAATGCAGAAAGATAGCGAATGAGCAATCTATCTTTTCTCTGACTTTCCAATAATTCCCGATCTGTTGCCATTGTGGTTAAATGAAGCAAGTTGGGGAAGCGAAGGAGATCAAACCTACAAGTTAGATGATTCTCAGTTCAATGCTTACCGTTCTCCCTAATCGTTGCTTTGGTTTGAAGTTTTAAAGAGAATTTGCCAAAATTCGACTCGTACGATACCCTGACGAGAACTTCAGTTGCATCTACGTGCTATGTACGCCGACTGTACGAACTTGTTTTCTTTCGAAAACACTTGAATAAAAAATAGTATTTCTATTTCTCTCCCTCTATCTAATAAATCGCAGCTTCTAATAATTTCTCCAATAATAATTACAACAGGGTATTTATTATTATTTTTCCTTTTTTTAAGTTAATTTTCCAGCAAACATGGATATTATTATAAGTATTTTAAACGATACGAGCGAGGAAATAGAAAGAATCGTGGAGATTAAGATAAGAAAAAGCTTTAGTGGAAGCTTCAAAAAGTCGTTTGTCGATAGATCAACGTCATAGCTCGCTTCATGGTCCTATCTATCCGGCGTGTCGCTTGAAGCTGAAACATCGAGCACGAATGTAACCGTGTCCAGAAAATTGCAGAATATCGATTTAAAACAGTAACGAATTCATATGGAATTTTGCACGAGATTGGCACAATATTACTGCAATTGGGATACAACGGAACGCAGAGAATCTTCTGTAATTAACTTATTCCGTAGTGACTGCGAATCGAACGATAATATTTACTGCTTGACAACTCGACACTGTGTCAAGATATCTAGGACAAAGAAAGTTAAAAATAGTTTATAACATAGGTAATCTAGTGGAATTTATTGCGTGCAGAAATTTGAAATTTCACGTTATTCGTCCAAGTTCGAAGTATCATTTTTGCTCGCAAAGTACAACGATAATATATTTCTCTGTGACCCTTTATGATTTCAACATTATTATTTATACGTGAATTCTTTCGTATTCGAGCATCCAAGATTAATTAATTTAATTGACGAATAACATTTTTCCGATACGACGCGACGTCCCATCTTTGCAAAGTTTTTAATTGCATGCAACATCCTGTACTTTTTTCCCAGGAAAGGGTATCGGTCTGCACTCGATGACCGTGCTTTCGGTGTGTTTTTAAATGGCTAATAAATTTATTGCGTTCAATAACTACGCGCAGAAACGACGAATAAATCACGCGCCTGTCTGCTAATTAGAATGTATGTACACGGTTCCAAGGCAGACGTTCTCGTACCGTTAAACTTTTGACCGTAGATAGAAGAACGAGTAGGCTGGACGATTTATTAATTTATAATACGCGATGGGTAGCGATCGAGTAACTCAATTCGCTTGAAATATTTCAACGCGCAACCCGTTTCATTAAGATTCTTCAGATACGTCACTATTCTGTTAATTAAATTATTCTCGATTTTTGTTCGATAATGAAATACACGCGCAATAAAAGTTCAGTAGTGATGTATGAAAATAACTTTTGACAAATAGAATTGCGCGAAGGACACTGAAATTATTATTTGCTCCATTTGCCGGCATTTTATAAAAATCACATTTGACTTGGCGCGAACAATACTCGTTAAATACAAGAGATCTTAAATTAAATTTATTATTTCGATTTTATGAAAATTTTGACGTTCGATTTTATGCGAGTGGTCGGAGAAATGCTTGCTCCTCAAATGTCGTAATTAAATATCGTTTTTGAGCATCGTAACAAGCATTAGTCATCGCAATTACTAACGCCATTGAAAAATTAACCAATTCGGAGCTTTTTAGCTCGCAACGAATAGAATGACTCGATCGCGCAACGAAACGAAATTCGTAACTAGATTTGGCGTAATTCAATTCTTAATTTTAGGAAACATCTGTCCTGACAGCGAAGGATCGTTAGAGACAAAAGAGTGAAAACAGCCCTTCCTCCTGTGTTTTGCATTCCGCTAGTGAAAACATGTTGGAGGATATACACAGCTGCCTACGAATCTACGTGGAAATTTTAATATCGTGCGAATCATTAATCGCGACTTTTGTTCGATATCCGCCGTAATTTCGATCGCAATTAACACACGGGTCTTTCAACTGCGATAAATTCAACAGAATACCACGCTGAGTCGAAACTTTGATCGTTCCCGTATAAAAACGTTAAAATCCATAACTTTCTTTATTCGTGTACAAAATATTCATCTTTTGCTTCTCACTCTGATCCTTTTGTGCGATTTGGTTAATATTATTAGCAAAATCTACATGTTACGGATTTTAAGTAATCAGCGCCGACCAATTCTTTCGCATAACGCTTTTCCGCTTCAAGACCTTGATGGCAGGTCTAAACGGTGTTTGAAACTTTAATCGGAACCCGTTTAACGATAACGATTGTTGGTTACAGCGCGGACGAAGGCTTCGACGGCACTTACCCGACGAACGTCGTCGTGAAGAACAATGGGACCTGCTTATACGTACCGCCCGGCATATTCAAAAGCACTTGCAAGATAGACATCACCTGGTTCCCCTTTGATGATCAGCGCTGCGAGATGAAATTCGGCTCCTGGACGTACGACGGTTTTCAGGTAGGGGATACCGCACCATGGTAAACGGCTCAGCACGTATCCGTTTCTTTTAAATTTTCCGTTTGCGTTTTTATGGTCGAGATACTTAGCTCGGACACGCTGGAGGGAAAAGAAATTTCTCCAAGTACAGAACGATATTTTACGATTCGGCGCGGCACGTAGTATATAAAACGTTGGGAAATTATCTTTTCTTTTTGTTTTTTGTTTTTTTTTTTTTCTGTTATTGTCTAGTGTTTTCTACGCATGTTAACGAAAAATATCAGGGGGTATTATTATTAGTTTAGGGGAAGGTGGTATCGGAGAAGGTAGTTGCAACCGAGTATTGCCTCGTTACTTGAAAACATTGGAAAATAATAGCTTGGAGATATATAACAGGTTCTGTTGCCATAACGAGGATCAAAAAATAAGAAAGATAAGAAAAATGGAGAAAATGAAATTTCGAAGAAGGTAATTAAATTTCTCAGCTATGTATACTTTTGCTGGCAAATATTGAACGTTCTAGTAAGAGTTTGCATCCGTCGACTAGGTTCAATTGTTGATTGGAAACGAATTTACGTAGCTAAATTTATCGCTTCGGAAGTCTGACGACCAGAATGTCCCAATTTCAGATATCCTCGGTTATTATTTCTAGAATACTTTAGAGCAAAAAGCTTACCGTCGAAACTTGTCCGTAATATCGTTTTCGTTTCAATTTACTCGTCCTGTAAAGTTATTCTTATTGCAAACAGAATTTGTGACAGGACTATGTACAATACGAAATGAATAGGGTTTAAAGAATCGAAATGTACTTTTTGGACAAGACTGCTCCATTTAATCCTATAAACCGTTAATGTCGTTAAAGTGTCCGCGCAGTGTCGTCTTTTTAGCACAATCTGATGTAAATGCAGCGATGCTTCCGGAAAACATTATTTCAAGGGAACTGCTGAAAATTCGTGAATTGTGAAAGGTGCATTTCGGGTAACAATAAATGCGACAGCGTAGCGTGCGGAGAATTCTCGGTAATGCAGTTTCTCGCTAGCTGTTTCAATCGGTTAATACAATGCCTGGATAGACTGCGTTAAAATTTCTTCAACGTGGTGCTTTTGTTTAAATCGCTTGGAAAAGTGAAACGTAAAATTGCGCGACAAAATGGACACTTTTGGCGTGTTTCTTAAAATACAAATATATACAAATATAATAATAATATATACAGTATATATATATATAATAATATATACAAATATAATATACAAATGTAATATACAAATATTCGTCTTTTCACGGCTTTTGTCTAACTATGACGATTCTCCAAACATCTAGCCAATACTTCGTATAAAGTAAACACAGTGTCTTTGAGTTTATACATTATGAAAATATGGATTATGAAAACGCGGAACAGTAATTTCTTTTTCTAAAATCAGTGGGGTATATAGAAGTTTGTAAGTTTGTTCGAATCTCGCCAATTGTCGGAATACTTGTAGTTGTACAATACGTTGAAAACGACTGGACCTATCTTTATTTGTCGTCTGTAGTCATTCTAAATAATTAAAACTGAGGCTGTGAATTACACGGTACGATGGAATTCGAGAATGCTTGAAGGTTCATTAAGGAGGACAATAAGCAGAACGAAGTAGCAAAGGTAGGAGGAGTGGGAAGGAAAGCGAAATATATGTATAATAACGCTTTCCTAGATTACATTCGATTTCATCGATCTCGTTTCGTGCAACTTTCCCTTTTCCCATATCAGACATCGAATATACAAGTAAGAACGAAATTACCTCCGAACATAAAAGATAAGTCGCAGATTGCACGACGTTATAGAGGTCTAATCGGACGAAAAATTTTGCGCGATTATTAAATATCGAAGATTATTGATAATTAATGCGAGTTAACAGAGCAGAAAATCGAGGTTCATTTTGTTTTCATCGTATCCTCTTAAATTGTATTTCGCACGATGAAAACTGTTGCGCACTGCAGTCGTAATAACTTTTCTCTGATCGATGGTAATAAATTTTCAACAGTTGGACCTGCAACTGCAAGACGAGAGCGGAGGTGACATCAGCAGTTTCATCACTAACGGCGAGTGGGATCTGTTAGGTGAGTTTTTACAACCCTTATCGAGGTTCGTTTCCTCGCACGGGCGAGCAGTTTGCACACCGTGAAAGCAGTTCTTGGACGATTAGCAATTCTAAAATCCCCGGCAAGTTCTAGGACACAAAGGAGCCTGTGATCAATCGTTTTCATAGGTCTAGAACAGCTGCATCTTACTACCGGCGAGCTTTCTCTAATCCAGATTTTCATCACGGTTACACGTGGATGTAACGTTTTCGAGAGTTGCAGGATGAAAATTAATTCCAAAGTCCGTGTTCCCGCAGAAATCTAATTATTTCAATCGTAACTAACGCGAATGAACGAATCTCGTCCAAAGATGGTGCACACCACCTCGAGGTTGTTCTTAAAATAATTCTCGGATTCGTTCTAAAATGTCCGATACATTTAACACATTGATAATCGCGTTTGATGGTCAGCTATTCTTTTACAGTATTGTTGCTTTATTTATAATATTTATTTCTTCACGTGATAAACTCTTTGATGGTAAACAGGTTAACACAAGGGATAGAGAAATAAAGAATAAAGGAAAGAAATTAAAAGGAACGGAAGATGCATACGTACAAAAAAAAGAAGAAGGAACAGAATGAGAATAAACACGTAAGAACAGTACAAGTAGAAGTACAAAGAGAAGTTGCAGCGCACAACATTGTCATGGAAAACGCCCAACTATCAAAATTAAAAGAAATACGTGTTTCATATCGATAGAAATGTAAAAGATAGAACGTAAGATATTCGTGATTCTCCTAACAATTTCAATATCGCGTGTATCTGGAGAGAAGGCACGTGTTTATAAGATGCAAATTATAAAATAAAAGTATCACGTTTTGCACGTTGGCACGTAGGTTTTATTTCCGGGACGTATACGCGCAAAGTGTCGGTACATACGCGACATGCATAGAGAGCTTATGAAGCGAGCAGAAATGTATCTTAAGAGACTTCAGCCGGTGCAAAATGTGGCTATAACAGAAGACACACTTGAAAATGAAGTCGCGGTCTCTCTTCCGCTATGTTGCTCGAGATAATTCAAGTGCATAGTGTACGTCGCGTAAAATAGTTGAGTCATCGCTATCGAGCCTAGTAGCCTTTTATTTCCACGAGCTTTTTCCTTCCTTGGTGAATCCGTCGTCTTTGAACGCTTGCCACTTTTACGCTCGTTGCGCTGTCATCGTTGCGTCGCCCTGGTTGTCTAGCGAGTTGTACAGTTCCTAGAAAATTACAACTTCGGCGAGAATTGAAGAAACTTTAATATCTTTAAAGTTACGTTCTTTCCTTTTTTTTGTAAATGAGTAATACAGAATCTTACGATCGAAGAATATTTTGTACGTTCTACAAAGCACCCATTCACAGAATAGTTATTGAATAGATTCGAAAGTGAGAGTTATATCGCGTTGAACATCCAGTTGTATCGTTGTACTCAATACTCTACGACCACAGATTATTTTTCTATTTTTCTATTTATTTATAAGCGTAAATCTGTTTCGATCGCGTCGGAGATAATCTACGATAGTATTGTCTCTTTTCTTGTTACAGGGGTACCTGGCAAAAGGAACGAAATTTATTACAATTGCTGCCCAGAACCGTATATAGATATAACGTTCGTGGTTATCATCAGAAGGCGGACTCTTTACTATTTCTTCAACCTCATCGTGCCGTGTGTCCTGATTGCCAGCATGGCCGTTCTGGGATTCACCTTGCCACCCGATTCCGGCGAGAAACTTTCTCTAGGCAAGTTAGATGACCGATTCTGCATGCCAGAAGATTAAACGGTATCTATCGTTGTCTGTGCTATCGTTAAGATCATAGCAGGAAGCTGGCGAATGGTTCAGGAACTTTTATTCGTTTTCTGATCATTGTACGTCGAACGTGGATTGGCGTGGCCCGACGTTAAAGCGTTATAATCATATCGCCAAACACGATTAGTAAAACTCTGACCAGTTATTCAGCATTGGTATGCGATCACGCCAACGCGCTCACGAAATCATTGCATTATTTCGTTACAAGTTCTGCTCGAGATTCCGGTGATTACTCTCTCTCGGCAAGTTCAAATCGCTAGCTAGCATAATTGCAATTCCTTGCAGGCTTCGAAGCACACTATAACAGCTCACGTGATTAGATTCAGTCGAGTTCTCGTAACGCATTGAATTGTATGGGGGAAATTACCGTCGTGTCGATGTCGATCGCAGACATTCATACGCCGGTGAAATATTGGAATTTATTGATCACCTTCTGCAGTTTCGCGTTTCGTATACGCGCAACGATCCTTTTAAAAACGGCAAACATATCCGCGTTTCAACGTTTCGACGTGAAAGTGACTAACGTCTTAGAAAGTTGAAAATTCAGTTTGTAGATACTAATTAACAAGGAAAATTGTAGTTTCGGGTTACTTGACCCTTACGTAAATTAGTTATACGATAGGTATTGTACATAGTTGAAACATTACGCTCGCTCCTTAACTTCGTACTCTAATTGGTAAAGTTTAAAATAAAATTCGTCTTGAGCATACTCTATCGCTCAGGAGCGGCGAATCGATTCAGCCTTTCGTCTTTTTATTATCTATCTGCGGAAATTAAAATATTTATCCAAGAAGTTAAAGACTTGAGAGATGGATACGACGAAAGGAGCCAAACAAATTCATTGGTCAATTTATCAAGCGTCCAATACTTGGACGATGATGGAATGCAACAAACAATAACCGTCCAAGCCGCAGGAATCGCGTGTAATTTAAAATAGGAAAGATCAGGATTATTACCTGCTTCGTAATACTTTTGAGTCCCCGAGCAGCAACAGCTGCCAATCTTTCAGCCTGTTGTGGATTAATCTGGTTTGGTTATCGAGTTGCTTTACAGTGATAATTAATTGCTCGAACGAACCTCTTTTACAGGGGTAACCATTCTCTTGTCCCTCACTGTGTTCTTGAATATGGTGGCCGAGACAATGCCAGCGACTTCGGACGCCGTGCCTCTGCTGGGTAAGTCCGTCAATTTCCGACTCCTCTTTTTATTACTCCGTTTTTATCGGTCCCTTCAAAATCGTTCCCGTGGTCGAGATAATGTCAGGCTTTTTCTTCTTTTCCTTTTTTTTCTTTTCCTTTTTTTTTTTTTTTTGAACGATTCGTCCAGGGGGCAATGGAGCGTTTCATAGATATAAAGACACGAGTTGGCTGATCTTTTATTTATAGTTCACCCAAGACTTCAAATATTGGAACGTGCCTAAAACGAGACGAATAACGTTTCTAAAAACACAATCCGGAAGATTCTATGGCACCTATGGTGTTTTTGGAGATGATCCAGGAAATTTTATCACTGTTTAACCGTGTTCACGTACACGTTCCGCGTATTGAAAGATGGATTAGCGCATACTCGGTTTCGTAGTTTCATTGGAAATTTGGGTCGAAGCCCGCGGTGGAATTATAGAATACAACGAAATCTCGATTATCCCTCCGTTCTTTTGTTCGTTATCCGAACGCTCGATCATCCAAACGTCTTATTGTTCGGAAAACGTATTTTCTCTCACACAGTATCGTATTCTTCTTTATCGCTAAATAATTTATAGCGCAGCGTCGATAGCCGAGCGTGTTTCAATGGATCGGATCATCGCGCGATAAATGTATGAAATTCTATTTAAGTTTAAACTAAAAAGTTTCCAAGAATGAGGGATCAGACGTTTTTATAAATGGGCGTGAATATACTTAACATGGATGTGATCGAATAATTTTACTGCTGGAAAATCTATTTATACTCTTAAATATAATATTTAAATGCGAGATACAAAAGCTCGATAGAATATAGGGACGTAACAGGTATATTTTGATAACAAGATCAAAATTTATCGAAAGCGTATTTTACAATGATGCGCAGAAAGCATTTTCCCATATTTCATCTTCGTTTGCAGTTTGATATCTTCACTCGGAAAAAATCCAATATCGTCATTGGCAAAAAGCGAGTCGTATTTTCTGTCGAGATATATTCTTATGACGTGCTGCAAAACGCAGAGAATATTCTATAGTATTGTGTAAATCTGTTCGCATAAGATCCATCGTACTCGAGGTTTGTACAAAGATCTTGGATCGTGTTGCACATACATCCGATCAGTGTCTATATCGTAATACGAGCGAGGCTTGTTGCACAGTCCTTTATCCTCGACCGACGATTCTCTATTGCAGTCAGAATTATTCTACTGACAGTGGTAGTATCTTGACAGTAGTAACAGATCGTACAGGTCAGACGCGGAGCTGGGACAACAAACGTCCATTGACACATTGATAAGGTGTACGGCTAGGGATAGTTGAAGGGAGGATTTTGAAATTGTGGTTGACATTTCGACGAAGACTAATGGAATTACGATTAATTCACAATTTCGATATGTTGTTTATAATGACGTGCGGTTTTCGAGTTGGTCGGTAGAACGATCGGTTTTAATTCGACAGTTTGTCACGTTGGTTATACTTTCTTGAAATTTTTCATATTTTCACAGGAACATACTTCAACTGTATTATGTTTATGGTGGCCAGCAGCGTAGTCAGCACCATTCTTATTTTAAATTATCATCACCGGAATTCTGACACTCACGAAATGTCTGAATGGGTAAGCAAATCTTTCGTCAGATTAATTAGAGTTATAAACAAACTCTTATTCAGCTTTTGAAAATTATAACATCATATAGAGAAACTCGAGCGTTGTTGTGTATCTGCAAAGAGTATATACTTCTGTTCTCATCGCATATGTGACACCAATTAACCCGAGCTCGTGTGCTTCCAAATACGCTCTGAGTCTACTTTAGTTATTAACTGGATTTACTCTTTCGAGTAACGCCAAGTTGCCATCTTACACGAGTTTTATTGTCTATTATATCCTGCGGGTTATAAGAATCGCGTAAACGGCATTTTCTATTAACTTGTTAATTCGTTAAATAATATTTCGCGTGTCAAAGCGAATACCTAATTTTAAAGTTGAAACAATCTCAAAGTTTAAAATTTCGATAAAAGTCGTCAAAAGTCGTATTCTGTATTTCATCGCTCATAATTTTATCGTTGTATTATTTATATTTCAAATTTTCAGGTGAAAGTGGTATTCCTTTATTGGCTGCCTTGTATACTTCGTATGTCACGACCTAGTGATAAAGAAGAGAGGGAGGCACAAAAGTCCCAGAAGCCGTCTCCAGTCACCGGTAATTTAGTGACACGAAAAAGCATCGACACAAGTACTGACAACATTTACTATTATCTATATAAATGTTTTTCCGTGTCGTATAAACACCGATCTCAATCACACACTGCTAGATTGTGCACAAAGCACTTCGAAGCATACCCGACTTACTTTACGTTATGTATATAACCATACTCGAAGATATACAAGTACTATTAAGAGAGTAAAACGTTGCCAGAATCCATTTCTTCTTTCTTTTACATTCTTTTCTCTCCTTTAGTAGCTATGTTGTACACGTACTACTATGTTGCTACTTTTTCTAGAGTAGTTCTAAGTCGCTTCTTTGATTTTCTGTTCTTATAGAATCGAAGGAATTCTCAAAGACGACTTAATAGCTATTCCTCTTCAAAGATCGATTCCCAGCGATGTACATACGCTATATTATTGCCTTTTCAAGTGTTTCCTTGCTAAATTATTTATTCGTTTTTCGTGTACCTAAGAAATCAAAGGGATTCTCAGACTTTATTTAAAATGAAATAGTATCTATCGATCAACTCTCGTCTCCCCTTTGTATCCCATCCCCATTTTGTATCTCATTACGGACCGAGTACGATAAAAACTCTAATCAGCTATTGCTTTCACTTACTATGACTATTTCTCCAAAAAAAAAACAGGTGCTGGCAAGAGTCACGGTGACCTGGAGCTTCGTCAGAGGAGCAGCAAATCCCTCCTAGCGAATGTCCTGGATCTCGAGGACAACGCTCTGGCGTCCCATAATAATCTCCTGAATAACGTGTACAGTACCCCTGGCCCTCACCATCACACGATGGGCCATGGGCACAGTCACATTCACACGACGCCCCATCATCATCACAGCCACGCTGCAACGCCGCATCATCAACACTCGACGCCACTGGCACACTCCTCTTATCCGGGAGCGATTCAGATCGGTCACACGCCGCATCATCATCCACATCCGCCAGATACGCCAGGTCCCCAGGTCGAAACGATACTTCAAAACGCGTGTTTTTGTGCCCGAAACGAGCTCATTATGATCCTCAAAGAAATTAAGGTACGTCTTGTCGCGAAGTCGCCGCTGTGAGTCAACGGAAACAGTTTCGATCATTCGTATTTTCTCACGTTGAGTTACTTTAACCGTACGCTTTTCTTTGAAAGAATACCGAATCTATTTTTTCCATTTATATTTCGTATTTTCGTTTGTTGATTTCGATAGAGATTTTTTAGTCTGGGCACGATATTTGTTGCAACGACAATTTCTTTTCTCAAGTTATTTGCGTTTAAAAGTAACAACGCACGGTACAGCGGAATTTAAAACGGATTAGGAAGTCCCCTTTTTATTAAACAAGAGCATGTACGCTCTTAGTTACATCAACGTTTACAAACTTGAGCTACTGCTTTATTTTCAATAGAAAGAAGTGTCGGCCATTAATAATAATGAGGATGACAATTAGCGAGTTCTTGCGAAATATACGCGACGGTGCTTCGGCTAATTACCAAGTGTACACTCATTTTAATTTGCCCGTAAGTGGAGAAACTTTCGTGTAAACTCGCATGTAGTATAATACCAGAACATGTACCAACGAGTTTCGCTGGCGAACGTGAAACCATACTCTTCTCTGTTCTATGACTGTTTGTGCAGGATTATTAAAGCCTGTCTGTTTCTCGAGTTTCAGAACTGACACGGGAAAGTCAAACACTCGAAATCTATCGGTGTTCATAATTATAAACCGAATATTTGATGGAAACTTCAAGTTCGGCCCTGGTTCCATGATAGAGACAATTTCAGACAATCGCGTGGTCATTGTGTATTCTAACAAGTTTCGGGGATTCTATTGTGCATTTCCTTCCTGCAGTTGCAAAGAGATTAAACGGCGTTTCTCTAGAAAATGACCAGTGTCGACACTTGAGAGAAGTATTTGCCTCGAAAGATCTTTGACGCGATTAATTTTTTTAACTTGCTAATTATTATACACGCGATTATGGGCATTATCGTATAGTAATCATGGGATTTTCAATTCTTCACGGGGCTGATTACACGCCGAGTAAATAAATTGGTCCCAGAAGGGGACAGTAAGAGGGTTTCAAAGTCACAGAGCGATCACAGTTCAAGAGGGAGTCTCTCCGTTAAAGGATAAACTAGGACTTGCGGTGCTTATTATCGTGATTTATATTAATGCATTCGACAGAGCAGCAAATGCGCTCGACGTAATTTCAAACGTACACGCGGGATTCTCAATTATACATTAATGTTTCAGGGGACGCGCGCGCGAATGTAAAGAGCGAAAGATACGACTTTAGGGGTTGATGCGTTGGTAACTTACCTTCGTTTTAGATCGCGGGTTAGATTCGTCCCTTAAAATATTCATACACAAACATCTTCCATTTAGCGAGCGATGAATTTCATTGTCGCGTTTTAATTTATTATCAGTCCCGTATTTGTTAATTTACTCTCTACAAAGGTACGCGCGTTGGGCACTGACCGATTAAAATTTTTAAATCGATTTACCGACTACCATGAAAGCTAATTATTGAACATCTAGATCGATTCAATAAGTGGAACCAGTCTTGTTAACCGGTTACTGTTAGAACTAAACTGTTTAATTAAAGATATTAATCGGCCACACTCGCCCATAACCTGTCCAAGGACCGCAAAGCATATCCACGACAACGACAAATATCCCATTTCCTCTAACACAACCGCTTCCATAAAAACGAGCGTCATACATCATACACGGCTCCCTGTTTCAGATAATCACGGATCAGCTGAAGAACGAGGAGTTGAACACCAAGGTGACGAACGACTGGAAGTTCGCGGCGATGGTGATCGACAGAATGTGCCTAATCATTTTTACTCTGTTCACCATCATCGCAACCATCACCGTCCTACTGTCGGCGCCGCACATCATCGTCACGTGATTTAGAAAAGTACAGATAGCCGACTACACGTCGGCGGTCGACGAGGATCGTGCGTTGCGCATCGGTGCGGACGGCGAGGAACGCGAACACGACGGCGACGACGACGACGACGACAACGACGGCGACGGTGACGTCGACGACGACGACAATGACGACGACAATGACGATGACGACTACCACGATCTGGTCCATGCTAGGATTACGCGAACAACATTCACAACGATGTTTCTCCTACGCTTGGATGTCCAGCTGATTGGAAGTCGAGCCTGAGAGTCATGTGTTACGCCCCGCTTCGGGTGATCCGCACTGTTCATAGGAAGAAAATGATACGAGGACACTAGGCTCTCCGTATTATTTACGATATATATATATATATATACGTAATATATATATACGTAATATATATATATATATATATATATATACGTAAAAAGAGATACGTAAAAAGAGATACGTATATGTATACATATATGTATATCTGTATGTAGTTCATTCGAAGAGGACGCCTTAGCGAGACACGTTGAAAATGCGCCTACATAGGCGCGTTAAAGGAACACTGACACGCGCGCGCGCGCTCACACCTACATGCACACACGATCGCATACAAACATGCCGGCCACGCCGAGGTATGTGCATCTCTGGCATTTGTTGTGCCACGATAGGGATGGAACGCGAACGATCGCGAGCCTCGAGTTCCTTTCGGTTCGAGCTGACGCAATTTTTTGCGGAAAATTGGATATGTGCGATATATGCTGACGCTGGACCGACTAGCGAAGCGAAAGTAGTTACATTTCCCTCATATCTTTTCTTCGTTACGTAATTTGTGTCAAAATCGTCGAACCTCGGGTTTGTCCGACGAATGTATTTAAGTTTTCGTACGTTGGAAATTGTAATTCTCTCGTCAATCGCAAGCGTTCATTTTACTCCGATATCTTGTAGCTCGGAAATGTTGCGTTTTATTGGTTTTCGTGGATATTAGTTTTCCTCGCCCTCTTGCGATACCGAGAATGGAGAAGAATATCTTTGTTATCGTTGTTCTTGTCGTTAAGTTATCTTGATGCGTCGCTTTAGCGAGTAAAAGGACTTGCTATCTATTTAACCACCTTGTGGAAAGTATTTTATTCTTTGAAAACTGTTCCGTTCAAGTGGCGTGACGAATAGTTTGACTAAAATTTGAACGAAAACATTCGTTTCTGAAACACGCTTCAGCAATCGTTGCACGGGATGCAAATAAATCTGCGTACACGCGTGTGAGACACGAACACGCATACACGTACACGCACATATACACGCATACACACGCAAGAGACAGAACATAGAAACAAAGAGCACCGAGGACCGTCGAAGGGTTTGAATTTGTTAAAGAATAAATCGAGTTGCCCGGTACGGTCCACGACTACGAAACGATTTTTCGTTCGATTCTCGTACGACCGTACCAGCCAGAGAATCTCATAAAAAACGAGAGAGAAAAAGAGAGAGAGAGAGAGGAAAGAGAGATATACAAACAAAAGAGAGAGAAGCTGAAGAAGGGTACACCGCTCCTTTTATTGTGCTTAAAAGAGAGAAAAAGGCAGAGAGAAATAAAGAAACAGAATGGAAACAGACGAACGAGAACACACGATTAAGAGCAAAGCGCACACGTTAATATTCTGAAAAACTGAAAAAGTAACAAAAAAAGCCAAAAAAAAAAAAGAGAATAATAAGTAAAAAATAATAACTACACACAATGAACTGCCAAAATGTTTCAAAACAATGCCAGTGAATTTTATTATCCGTATCACTAGTAAGTAAAATCGACGACAACTTAAATAAAACGGGGGATTTATACTACGATTATAAGATGGCGTGCGACAGCGCGGCGTTTAAAACAAAAGAAAAAAAAAATAAAATACTGTTCTTTGTTAGCTCGTAAGAGAAATCCGGCGTAAGCAAGCGGAAACAGTGAGAGAGAAAGAGAGAAAGAGAGAGAGAGAGAGAGAGAGAAAGAAAGAGAGACAGAGAGAAAGGAAGAGAGAGAGAGAGAGAGAGAGAGAGAGAGAGAGAGGGAGAGAAAGAGCGACGACGCGGGCATATGAATGACTTCGGATGAAATGATGATGACGATGATGACGATTGACTTAGCGCAGCATCTTTCTTCATTTTTACACGTTTTTTTTCCCTTCTATCGGCGGACATCGTTTGTTGTTGTCCCTCTGTACACGCTTGTACAAGCGCACACACGGTACATACTCTCTCTCACCCACACGCACACGCACACACGCACACACACCAACACGTACATAGACACTACGCACTCCGTTGCGTTGAATTTTTCACACACGTTACACGCCCACTCCACGAATGTCTTACACTCACGTTAACACAAGACGAACATGCGTACACAAGCAAAAACTTTTTCAATCTAACGTTCTAGGGGGTCAGGCTTTCGCATCCTCGAGATTCTCGCATGACTCCCGGCGAACTCGACGTTCGCTATCTAGGCAACGAGGCGTCTACCTGTCACAATCGGATCCGAGACTCGCAACGCCATTCCAAAGCAACTCGAAGCTGTTAGCGTATATTTACTTTTTTAAGTCGAGTCGCCTTCGAACGATGCGAATCTCGAAGATCCTCGATGGACGAGCGACCGTGCGGCTTCCTTTCGAATATCACCGAACGCAGTCCGGTTCTGGGTACTTTGCCCTCGTTCTTCGAACCAGCAACCGACCCGATTCGCTATTCGACGGAAACGCGAAACTCAATATCAAGATCTCGAGCGATCGCACAAGTCTGATTCTTGAATAATCTCTTGCTCTTCGACCGCACGCTACTCGCCCTAAATGGCCAAACCATTTGCAGTTCGTCTGTGAAAGTACCCACGTCGGATTATCCGTCAACGGGCGCACAGCAGTTCCGATTGATTTTTGCTGTTTGCCGCTGCAAAATGGGATCCCTTTCCTACAAAAGTATATATATATATATATATATATGCGAGAACTCACGAAAAATCGATAGTTACGAAAACAGTTGAAGAAATTGTTATTCAATGCGTATCGAAATTTACGATTAAATAAGGAACAATTGTTTTTAAGAACGATTAGTCTCGTTGCATTCGTATTCGCGTTAATTAGGAATTGCATCGCGCTGAATGAAATTTTCTATCGAACGTCGCGCTTCGTTTAGTTTCATAGCGAATATCTGTTTCGGCGATAAGGTAACGAAACGACTTCGCCAGGCTTGACGTATTTTCCGAATTCCAAGCTACCGTGGCAGTTTCTTAAGTCGCAACGCGTACTACACGCGATCGTCGTTCGTCTGGTAGTGTCTGGTCGAATTTTCTGTCGACCACGAGTCTAGAAGCAGGAAACATTTTAGTCAATATATACGAATGCTCAGTATTTAATACGATATCCAATTTAATATTTTGACTCGTGACCAGACTCGAGATTCGAGACTCGCAGATGCTCGAGCGAATCGACGTCGCCGGCAAATAGGATTTCCTTTTCGAACTGTAACGGTCAACGTGTTTTTCATGCTGTACGTACTTTGTTGATTACAAGAACTTTTTTCAAAAACACGGTTTCGCTTCACTTCGACTCGTGTCAGGGTCAGCTTACGTTGGAACAACGCGGTGCCATAGTTTTCTTACACGCGCAACGAACTCTTGTATTTATCACAGTTTAATAAAACCTCGTTACAGTTTGTCTTACGTAATAGCAATTTGAACATTCCGCCTTTCGTGCAATCCGTTTGAAATATTTCAGAACCATTTTCCTCAATGTATTAAGCTACGTAACAGCCGATACTCTTCTAAACGTTCGAAAGTTAGTTGTATCATTTGCTGGAATTATACAAATCGACGTTGTTCCAATGTGATAGAAGTTCAATTAGCGCGTTGTCTACATTTAACTAGCCCGCGCATGTACTTAAATTTCCACGACTTCGAGCGATCATCTCGATCGAAAGCAGCGCACACGAGAAGCGTATCTTTAGACGCAGGAAATTAATCGTAACGCTCCTCGGTGTTTAATACGAGCACGAAGCACGTTACAGAATCGAACCTTAGCTCCCTTAGGGCCGAATAATTTATTCCTCTCGCGAAAGAGTAAAACAGAAAGAACGAACGCTCAAAAATGCAAAAAATAGAATTAAACAAACAGAAATAAGCAAACGCAATCTCGTAGACTGTGTTGAAGAAACAGAAAACAGGAGAAATACTCGACAATTAACTTAGACGAAGAAGCTTGTCGACGCAAGTAGAGGAAAAGAAACATCGGAATCTCGTTAACGGATAGTCTCGCAGGCGGGTTTTGTTAAACGTATAATAAAACGAAGAGGAGAAAAAACAAAACGAAAAAAAAAACTATAGCACGTTTTGGCCATTGGCATTGACGCGACAACCAATCACGTTATCTTTTAAATACTATTATAATGGTTACAAAATAATAATTAAAAAAAAACGTTGTTAACGATGTTAAAGGAACGATTTAAAATGAAAAAAAAAAAAAATAATAGTACGTAGAGGATATAAACTATAATCGATAATGCCTCGATTGGTGGAATAACCATCCTCGATCTTTAAATCAGCTAACTAATTAAACTAATGAATTAAATTTAAAGCACTTAATGGTTCGCGCCGGAAGGTTTTGTTAGAATACAGTACTACGTAGGGAAGACAGCAAAAAATATTTAAAAAAAAAAAAGCACGGTTATCTGAAGCGAGTGTCATTAGAGAAGCAAAAGAATCGCGGAAAAGATATTAAACGAAGATAGTTCGGCATGCCACAGTGTCGAGTCAAGTAAAAAACGAGACGAAATAAAAAAAGGGGAAAAAAAAAGAAGAAAGGAAACGTAATAACGTTGATACGATGAATTATGCGTTTAAACGTCACGGTTTCAACGACTTCGTTTCGCGATGGAATTCTTTTTTCGAACGCGTTTCCTTCCTCCCAGCAACAGCTACAAAATCAAGGATGGCCAATCGCGAAACGAAACGACTCTCCGTGGTTGTTAGTTCTTGGTTCTTTTCCGCAAACACGTTTGCTGTAGTTCAAGTTGGTGGAAAGAGTCGCATGGCGACGATTTATTGTTAAAGCGCGACCGCTTCGACTCGAGCCCTTCGTTAGCCAATTTGAATCTTCAAGCAACTTTCAGGAAATCCCTGCAACCAACGTAACACTATCGATTTCTAGATTGTTTGATTCGCAAAGTATACGAGCTTCCACAAGTGGACAACGTTGAACCATGCTTGTTCCTATGGCTTCTGTTACGCCGTGTAAAAGGAGTACGCGAATATACGACAAGCAAAATCACAGTTAGCATATTATCGTTGTCCAATTACAGCTGATAACGATGTCTATCGAAATTTTGATCAACGGGACAATTTCCGTGGAGCGATGCGATCGAAGCTGCTGTCAGAAAACAGCGTTAAACGTTCTGTAATTATAATTGTAAATCGTTCTACGAGAGTTAACACGAGTTTGCGTGGATGTACGCCATTTGCAGCCTATTGTGAATTAGTCGCGTAAAAACCGATTGAAAACGAAGCAATTGGGTGCACGATATATGTTCGATAAATTAATCAAATTGGCCTGCGAACGGATCAGATTCGTTGCATGTCGCGACGGTGGCGTTGAATGACGCTCCCATTTTAATCGTACTTAAACGCGTTAACGTTAAGCGAGCAAACACTGATTGTTAACGGAGAATTAAACATCCAGCCTATTGATATTACTTGTTATCGATTAGTTCTTACGCGAGCGTGAAAAAAAAGAAAATAATCATAATGATAAAACTATTCGGGAATATAATCGTACGACGCACACGCCGAATTTTTTTCGCGTGCCACGAAATCTTAGTTGGATTATTGAACGGGTGACTTGTTGTTGCGAGAGAAGAGGGATGGTAACACGTAGAATTGCAGCGAAAAAAGATGACACGACGCAGCCCGTATTTAAAAGGGGAAGCTCCAACGTTCCAGCGGAGAGAAATAAAATAATATAAAAAGTAAAGGCGATAAGCTGTTCGATAATTAAGAAATTATATACTCGTTCTGTGAAAAAAATTTACTTGTTCTCACATATCGAAGTCAAGTTGGAATTCGAAACGAGTTGCTCACTGAACAAAAAAAAAAAAATTAGAAAAAAGCAAAAAAAATAACGATTCAAAGGTATAAATATTAAACGAGGAAGAATAAGAGGCGAGGATGAAGAATAACGACGAAAAGTATAAACTAAAATTCGTTGCTCACGAATGCTCATTTGTTGTTTTTATCCAGCGCGGTCCCGGTGTTTACGAGACGTCGTAAGCCGGACGCTTAGTGAGAATAATTAATGTTCGAGTGTACTACTTTCAACTATCACGCTCAACGTTCAAGCATTTAAGCTGTTCACGAGATTCAGGGTCTTAGAGATTAATTAGACGAAACGGTAGAAAAATTGTCGAGACGTTCGTAAAAACTAAAACAGACGAAACGAAAACACTGATTCGTAAATTACAAGTGGAGGATAAAACAGTAGTAGAAATAAATAAATGCGCAGGCACCGGGAAAAGGGAGTGTTCTCTTTCACGTTTCGGGGATCTTTTCGTTTGATCGTTTTGTTTCGAGGGAAATAAACGTTACACGTTGTATTTACGTACCACGTAACAGAGTATCGATAGTTAACCTATCATCGTTGAACTGATCGAATCGACGAGCGAAGAAAACAAACGATAAAAATAGGAAAGAGGAAAAACGATATTTAAATTCAAGCGGACTGTGACGACCCGTTCTTTTTCTCTTTTTCCAACGATCGTATCGATGATCACGCTGATGCGATAGGGTGATTTTTAATTGCACGCGCTGCAGAAACGTTTCCACCTTCTTGAACTCTGTGAAAGAAAACGAGACGCGAGAGCTTCTTTTCGAAATATAAGATAATAATATCACGCGGCAATCGTCGCGCGACCAAGCGAGACGAAAGTACGCTCTCGTGCGCGTGATCGAACGATATCGCGGCTATAAGACAGAGGTTCGTCGTGCTTTTCGAAAAATCGCTTTCAAAGCGAAACAGAGTGGCCGATCTAAAGGCTCTATCGTCGCTTGAATTTCTGACGAGCATTTCTCCGTTCCGAGTAATATTTTCCTTTATCTTTGTCCGGCAGCTCGGTTACGAGTAACGGTCGTAAGTTTTCTTCCAGCGAAACTTTCGAATTAGAGGAGCATTTTTCTTCCGGTTTATTCTCGATCCCCTTTAGAAGGAAATTTCTCTTTGCCGAGTTTCTCGATAGAAATTACTCGCCAAGAGTTTTCACGTACAGCGAAACGTCAGCTTTTTTCATGCAGCGATCGAATTTTCCTTTCGAGACAAGTTAATGAGCATAATACCTTGGACGATTTACACGGAATAGAACAATCGACGTAGTTATATATTTGAGACGTGATTTTTACAACAGTGACGTCGTCGAACGTCTAAAAGTAGCAGCCTACCATCCGGACGTAATATGATTTTTGTTTGGAAACGAATCGAGGAGAAAGAAAGAAAAAAGGAAAAGAAAAACAAAGAAAGGGAAAAGCAAGCGGAAATAAGGGAGGGTAAGGGTTAACAAGAGGGAGACGGACGAAACGAAGAAGCGAAATTTACAGAGAAATAACGCAACTTGCGCCTTTGATAAACAAGAAAACAGAATACATATATGTATTAAACTCAGCTTGTCACACGCGGGGTTGTCATTATAAACTATTAATCTTATAATAATTAAAGTTAATAATAACGATAAAATCAGGAAAGAGCAGAGAAACAATGATAATATTAATAATAACATTAGCGCTAATGATATTAATAATGATAACAATAATATTTATAATAAATAAATAATAGTGTAACGGTAACGTATTAATTATTAATTCTCCGCCTGTGCGAAATGTTGGAAATTTTTTCTTTCTACGACGTTATTAATCTATGACTAAGCCGACTTCTATGAAGAATCGTTTCCAATAACGAATTAAGAAAGAAAAAGAAAAAAAGAAGAAAAAAGAAAGGGAAATATTATATGGTTAATAAGAAATTTAAAGAAAATAAAAAAGACGCATTATAAAGGTTGGTACGCTATTAGGATCGTAGTAGCGCATATGTACAGGGTGATGCGATTAAAATGTATTTGGACATCGATATGGCGTACGATTTTTCGAGTGTCGTGTTCGAGTAAATGCGAACGATACCGTTAAAAAAAGAAGGAAATAGATATCTCGAAATAAGAACGAGATCGAGAACGTAGAATCGGTGATGAAACGTTACGATGTTAAATTTAGAAAGGGGCTAACGTGTCGATGGAACTCTTAGTCACACGCGATTTTGTACTGGCTGTTCAAATAACAAGTAACAAAGTAACACGGACGATTAAATTTTAGATACACAATCCTGTACAGTTTCGCGATGAAATTTTATTTTTCATATATAGCTCTAACGAATTAATCCGGACGATGCGGAATTTGAACTTTATGCAAAAAGAACCGGTTCGTAGATTACTTTGAGATTAAAGAGGAGAATGTCAGCCACGCGAGAGTTTCCTGTAAGAGTCGAATACATCTCTCCGTCAACGTTGCCTTAACTCGAAAAATATCCCTGAAAGACTAATCCATTGTCCGAAAGAAACGCCCTCCACTGGAACAGTGGTTCGATTACCTTCGGCGCTGGAGACGTCGGACATCCAGCGCAAGATCGTCGACGAGTAGCCCCTTTCGATCGTCCCACGACGTACGATCCATCGTGGAAAATAAAAAAAGAAACAAAAAAGAAAAAAAAAATAAAAAAAAAAAAAACACGAAGAAACAAAGGAAACAAAAATCGGAAGAAAGCAAGAATCATCGACCGTGTCAGGTCTTCGAAACTTTCTCCTACGCACTTTGTAGTCTTTTACTCGACTCGTAATTCAATCCAAGCATTTTAAGAAACTTATTAAGATAACCGGTTAGAAATAAAACAAATAAGATTGCTCACCGAGACACCGTGTCGTTTAAGTGTCACAAAGACAATCCCCTCGGAACTTAAAAGCGAACGACGAAAATTGTTGAGACGTTTGTTGAGAAAAAGGAACGTTTTTCTTCTCTCTCGATGTATGATATACTACCTCTACTAACACTACGCGAGATATCGATAACTGTTTCTAGGTGAAATTAAATCGATCTTAATCGTTGCGAACGGTACAACGCCGATTTACATAGCCAAGATAAAAAGAGAAAAAAATAAAAAACGACTGTAGCCTGACGTAATTTTAACGTGTAAGGTCTATTATACTTATAGCACGTCAAAGTCTTCCGCAGTTAGTCTCCAAAACGAGTAGTTACAAGACACACGGGAAAACGAAGACGCAAAAACACACCAGACGAATTTCTTTTCCATCTTCTCTCCCCTCCTTTCTCCTTTCTTTTCTTTTTTTCTTTTTTTCTACTACCGACCTTCACCCGTCGTTCCTCGTCTTAAAAAGCTCTGGTGATATATGTATATTTCCTGAACGAACGCTTCTCTGATTAGCTGTTCGAAGAAACGCAAGTCCCCTTGAACGATTATACGGAGTCCAGGGTTTTATTGATCGGCTGATTGATATTTAATTAAGGGAACTTAGTGGCGAACGTTTCTCCCACGAGGAACGTTCGTTGCGATCGCGTCGCGTTCCTTTTGTCTTCAAGCGCGAAACTGTGAAAGTACTGTGATCGATGGAGAATCAAAATTCTATTTGTCGAGTTTAAGAGATGCTCGCGTTCGTCGTGTGATTCATTTTTGTAGCGGATAGAACGAGAATAAGGGGGGAAAATAAAAAGTCGAACGCGAGAAAGAAACGTGGAACGAAGGAGAAGCCGAAGAAGAGTCGGACTTTTAATCGAACCGTTAACGAAATTTTCAACGAGACGCGAACGAAGCGCGAGAATTTTTCTTGTAACATAAATCGTGAAATGCGCTTTATTATCGTAGATCTCGAAACGCTGGAGGATAGGTAGAACCGCTTAGAAATTACGAGCGTTCGAGCAAAGTCGAAGAGAACGTTGGGCAGACAGCGTTGCAGGATGTTTCAGCGAACGGAAGTGTGTACATTACGCTTTGTAATTAGTAGACAAATTTTTTCCGACGTTTATCGCGCGTTGCACGAAGACACTCGAAAGATCGACGACCCTTTGTCCCATTTTACTAGATCGCTCTTTATACGCATAAAGTATACAGCAGGTCAGCCGAAATGAAGTATAAACGAAGAACAAGGTTGACGTTATTCGCATAGAAAACGTAATAATTATGAAAACGAGGAGAGAAAATGTATAGCATAGTCTGCGGTTTTCTCATTTCTAGGACGAACCTTGTATTCAACTGGAAATGTAATTAAGCGAAGTATTTATCGAAAGAAGTCTTTTTCCTTCCTCGAAAGAGAACGTTTCGTTACGTTGCATTAAAATACAAAGGACTATTCTTTACAATTTACTGTAACTTGCAAGCAACTTTTCATACATACTTGTACCTTCTTCTGTAAATATAAAGTCCCGTTATTTCTAAACTTGTGTACCATTGCAATTCTCTTTCTGGTTCTATTTATACTTACGTAGAAATCAATGCTCGAGTTATTGGTCAAATCGAACTGTTTACTGGACACTTGTTTTTTGTTTTTTTTCTTTTTCTTTTTTTTTGGCAAAAACGAGTTGTATCTATTTGGTAACAGTTGCATTTCCGTTACAAATATATTCTGCAAGCTCGAGAAAAAGGCGCGACGAGCAATAAACCTGAGCAATAAATACGCTACGGATACAGCTTGAAGAGAATACAGCAAACAGATTCCGCTTTGACTAAAATTCTCGTCGATCACAACGGCAGATACGATCGACGCGTTTAAAACTCGAAAATTATTTCAGACTCGGAGCAAAGCTCGTACCATCAAACGAATAAACGTTTCTTGCGAAAATTTACCAAAAAATTTACTCGCCATTTCGGCTGAACTTCGTGTATACGTATGAATATATATATATATATGTAACGCATATACGTACGTATATTCTCTATAGATACGTATTATGAAGAGATTGAATGAAAAGTACGGCGAAAGGTAGCGTGTAAAGAATAAAATCGGCGAGATGGAAGAGCGGAGAAAGACGCGGAGGTAAAAGCTAGAAAAATTGAAATCGTTGCTCGCGAGTCAGTCCCCATTGTTACGCTCGTTGTCAGCGAAACGATAATCTGCGCCGATTTTTCACGCACCCTCTCACGCTCGGCGTCGTTCGAGGGAGAAAACATCGACGACGTTCGTCGTTCCACTGTTTTCTTCTCCGCTTTCTGCTCGATTTCTTCCTCCTCCGACGATACGAACCGCGAACGAGGTCGAGGCGTGATATACTCAACGCGCATAAGACATCTGTCATTCGGCGCGTACTTTAAACACGAAGAAACACGGAAGAATCGTCGCGTAACCCGTGGCCACGCGCTCTCGCTGAACGGAGTCGATTAACCTCGTGCTTTATCATTTAACGCGTGAAACGGTACGCGACAAAGGTCTGTACGTTTTGACGTCAGCTCGAAGAATCGTCGCTTTCAAGGACGCAATTGGAAAACTTACCGACTACTTGCCATCAGGCTCGGATTAAATTCGCGTGGAATTCGTCGTGTCCAAGACGAAGCAGCAACCGATGAAAACATCCAAAAGGCGAAACAGTTTGCTTTCGCGTTCGATTGTTTCAAACGGGTTCGTAAAATGAATTAGGCCAATATTCCACATACGAGGCAACGTGTTAATCGACGCCAATCGAAGCGACGCGGTCACGGCAGAGGTAAAAGGATCGACGACGATTACGTTGCCGATGGGGTGTGAAACGCGTGGAGTGGCGGAGTTTCTTTTCTCGCGATTCACTGCCGCGGACTTCCTTCATGGCAGTGTGTATTATTCGGAATTAGGATAAACGATTAGCGCGGACACGCAATGTTCAAGTGCCAAATTTTTAGCTATCTTTAGCACGTAATTTATCGCGCCTGTCGAACCCAGCAGACGCTTAATTAGCGCGCGCGCAAGAGAGAGAGAGAGAGAGAGAGAATGAGAGAGAGAGAGCGAGCGAGCGAGCGAGAGAGAGAGAGAGAGAGGGAGAGAGAGAAAATCGAGAGTATTTCACGGAAGAGAGAAATTGTTCGCATTGGCGACCAAAGTCGCAGGGATTCGTACAGAGTAGATCGAGACTGTTTAAGAGGTTCGTTGTAAAACGATTAAGGGGTTTAGCGATGGAGTTTTCGATACGGCGCATCCTTTTGTACGCGAGTCGTGTAATTGTGGAATGTGCTACGAACGATTCGAAGGATTTTTGAGTAACCGATATCGCAAATATCCCTGCTATTTTTTTCTATTTTTGTAAACAAACACGTGGAAACATTGAATTCGCTCGCGATCCTTAATCAATTCAGTTCTGGTAAAATAACGCCTATAGAAAGAGGAAACAAATGTCGCGGATACAAAGATATATTATCGACGTTATCGTCGAGACGGAAAATCGTCGCGCTTCCTTTTTTCTTCGTTTGAAAAGAGTTCGATGATTGCTCGAATATCCTTTCGAACGTTCTCAAGGCTACCATCGAATTTATGTATCTTCCTGGATTGTTTCGTTGGAAATCTGACTAGCAAGGTAAACGCTCAAAACGTTCACGAATATGTATCATTCTTAGGAAAAGATCAATAATCAACATATTTTTACTGCGTTCAAGAGTTCGACTGAAATTTTTGCAATCTGTCGCGATCTTCCGTGCGCGAGGAGTCGCCGAGCGGTACTGTCGATGTAACGAACGGAGAGAGAGAGAGAAGGAAATTAAAAATAATAATAATAATAATAATAATAATATATAGAAGAAAATAAATAAACTTAAAGAAAACGCGTCACAGCCAACTGAATTTAAAATGAATTTTTACAAAGGGACGTTTGTAGTACGGCCGTAAGAAGCAACGTGGACGACAAAGGGTTGAAAGTCAACTGTCGAATTAATCTTCGAATAGGTAACTCTCGTTCCCTTCGTTTCGAAGAACAACAATAGCCGGCTGAAAAATATTCTCACACTCTCTCACTACGAAACGACTCGTCGTTTGACAAATCTCCTCTGTTTTCCTTCTTTAAGCGATCAGTAGTCGATAACCGAGTCGAAGGAATGAAAAGAAGAGATCACGAAGAGAAAAAAGCCGCAAACCGGAAGGGTTCGTGCTTGAAGACAAACACTAGGAAACGAGAGAAAGCAAGGAGGGGAAAAAAGCGGAAAGAAAAGAAGATATGAAAAAAAACAAGGATGAACAAGTTCCAAAGTCAAAAGAGAAAAGGGGGAAAATGCAAAAAAAAAAAAAGAATAAAGAAAAAGGAAGAATTAAACGTGTACTATTTAAAGAATATAATCTCTACGCATATTTAAAAAGATATTTGAACGCTAAACGCCAAATATTCGTAATACACACCGAGAGGAACTAAATAAAAGCTAAACTAAATCAATCAATAATCGAGTAACTGAATATTAAACGCTAGCCTGTAATCAATAGAGAATGTAGTGATATTACTTCGAACAGTAAATTATAGGGGTGATTCAAAAGGTAGTCTACTAGAAGTTAGGCTCGAATTTTTATCGAGATCATTTTCTCTCTAAACTAACGGGAAAAAAAAAGCTAAAATACCTAATTATCTCAGAACAATCTATTGAACTTAACGAAGCCAAAAGCGAAACGAAAAGAATAATATGACAAAGGACCGTAGCTGGGGACGATTGATCTTAATCGGAATTTAAAGTCGAAACGAGTATAAGAAGAGAAACGATTAGAGGAAGACCGGTGTACAAAGAAAAAAAAGAAGCTTGTCGTTGACGAAACAGCGACACAGATCGCTGAGATATGAACGCACGAGATCTATTTCTTCTCTACCTACGCCCTTTTCTTCCCTAATAATATATTTTAACGAAGGATCGTCTCTTTATTGTCCACCGTTACACCAGTCGTCGAAGTCGTTACGAGGTTAATAGCAAAAAAAAAAGAACGAAAAAAGTCCGTGCGAATCTAACGAAGGATGACGCGGAAATAATATTTCGAGCCTGTGAATGCGTGAGCGAGAGAGAAAGTTGGTGAGAAAGGGGGAGAGAAAGAGGAATAGAAAAAAAACAGAGAATGAGTGAGAGAGAGAGAATGGGAGAATATGAGATGGTGAGAAAGAGGGGGAGAGAGAGAGAGAGAAAGTAAACAAGAGATAAATGAGAAATAAAATTTGCGTTACCCGTGCAAATATATTATATAGGAGGAAAAAAGGAAACAAAATATTTAAAAAAGGAGAAAGAGAGAGAGAGAGAGAGAGAGAGAGAAAAAATGAAAACGATACTCCCTTTTCCGTAGACCCTGGTGGGACGATGCAATTGAACTGACTCACCCTCGATCTCACTTGACTTTTAATTATGCCTCGACAACAGCCTGGCCTGATAATAGTAAATTCATATTGAAGAACGTTTAAGTAAGATAATAATAATATTAACAATAATATTAATAATAATAATAATGAATGATATTAATAATAATAATAATAATAACAATAAGAGTAAGAATAATAATAACAATAGTACTAATACTACTAATAATAAAAAAAATTTGTTATATTTCTACGCTGGGCTCTTTTTCGAGGCAGAAACGTTGATCGATATGAAAATCCCTGTTAACTGGTGAGCACATAATCGCCGCATTGTAATATTATTAACATTATTACGTTATTATGAAATTGTTGAAATAAATGAAATGAATATAGACGTCTTTCATTTACTTCCTCTTCGCTTTCTTCGTCGGTCATTCTTATTTACATCACTACCACGTGCAGCGCATATTGATTTGGATAGAAGGTATTCTCCATTCATTTAATAATTTTTATTTCGTTGTAAAAAGAACTACCCACGAACCTGTCCTAATATCACGATTATTAAATGAAAACCCAATGTTTCGAATCAACGTATTCGCGGTGTTTCTCATGTAGAGTACAATATCTCTCGGCTCGACGATGCGTTTCGTCTTCTTACCTTTTTCCTTATACATTTATACGTGATACATACGGATAGACTAATATGTATATTCGCCAGTACGATCATCTTCTTCTCTAGTATAGACAAGAGATTTAACCGTGTTTCGTCACTTAAATTTTAACGATTTCCCATCTTCGGACGCTCGTCGTCAAAAACCATTTCATAAAAATTCTCTTCGCTACTTTCACAGTGATCGTACGTCAACTGGCCATCACAATTTTTTGTTTTTTTTTTTGAAATTCTTGAAATTCTTTCAACGTTCGCGTTTCGCAAGCGCTTTGGCAATGTTTAGCATTAGAATTTAGAAATTTCACAAGAACGTTATAGAACGTAAAAGTCGTTGATAACGTGCAATCAATTTATTCCTTAATTCGAGATATAGTGCTTCGGTGATTTTATGACAATTTAAGATACGTATTATCTGAAAAGGAGAAACGAGTTTCGTTTAAATATAAGTCGACATCGATTCAACGTCGACCGACAGAAAAATCAGTTTTGTTTGAAATTAATGATGCGACGTTCGTCGAGTTTGAGCGTAATTGAAATGGAAGGAAATGAGTGAAAAATTTGTTCTGGTGTTTATTAACTAGCGCTAATTACGTCTCTTTTTGTGCGATAAATTCCAATACGTTCGTTTGATTGTTGCAGCGCTGATAAAATAATTCGATAACTGGATGTACAGTTTAGGTGGGACAAGCTTCGAATTGCTGCACGTGACAACCAATGAGAGAATCCACAGATTGTAGTTCTCTTACGGTGTTAGCTGTCATTAAGAAAAATCCTCCTCGTTTAATTTCGATTTATTAAACGAATATTTATTTCGATTAAAATCGTCTTGATCTAACGAGAATTCGCTATATTAATATACATTAACAAAAGTTACGTACTTCGATAGTAGTATCGCAAGATAAAAAAGTTTAAAAACATTAAATCCAAGATACAAACGTACAAACAATAACATTATGTTGGCGTAATAAATTTTAAAATATTCCTACATGCATAAAACGACATTAACCCCAGAATACCTGGCGTCTCTAGATACATTCTTTCTTCTTTCAATGGTCGCATTTATTGTTACTTGTAACAATTATATACGCGTATATCCGCAATGGTCGCTAAATTATTCAAACTTAACGGATTATCGTCGAGTGGTTATAACGTGGAGAATGTTGAAAAATAAAAGGGTAGGAAAAGAAGACGGAAAAATCACTTCCATTAATATTCTAGGGTTAATCGAAGGTGCCAGTTGTAAAGTTTCCTAAATTCGATTCTCGTTTAAACTTTGATTTGCAATTGCGATAGGTGAGAAGTAATTCGCGATGATAATACAGGAATTATCAAATACGGTCATCCTTGATCCCTATTTGATCGCTATTTAAAACTGGCATCTTCAATTTCACGTAGTTCGTAAAATTTCCATTAAAATCGTCTCGTTGTGATTCTCATTACACAATCACCGTTCGCATTCTCGAGCGAACAACGCTATAAAATATATGGAAGTAAAATGTATAGAAATCAATAAGCATTATCTAATTACTTCGCTCTTTGGGGGGACTAAATTCTAGTTATTGTATCTCGTTCAAGGAAGACACGTGTCACCCTATCAACTCGTTACTCTAATCGACAATGGGTACTCATACACGTCAGGTTTTCATACAAGCATCGAGGACAACGAATCGCAAACGTTCGACGATGAACTTTGTTAAAACGCGGGCCTGAACCTCGAAATCCTTTTCCATCGATCTTCCTTCCTTCGCACAGAGTATACCCTCGCTGTAAATATTAAAATTTTATAAAAGTGCAGGTCGTTCAACCCTCGTGAAAGGAGGCTGGGAACCGATCTACGCCTTTCTCCTTTCACCGTTACGTATAAAATTATCAAAAGGGCATGCAATTACCTTCAAGTGTTTCCCATCGATCGATCGATGTAAACGAAAACTTCGATTTGGAAAGAAATCGCCTTTGATCGTGCGTGGCTTAATAAGACTGAAATGCGTGTCTCGTTACGCTGAATAACGGAGATTAGCGAACCAAACGTCGTAGATCGTATACGTATTATATACAGTAACATCATATATAACAATTGGGACGATTCGCGAGGCACAACTGTAGGCGATACATACGAGAAAATCAACGATCGTTAAATCGGCAACCGTAAACACTCTTTGTGTATGAGACAAACTTTCCATTAGAGAAAACACGACCGTTTTAACAGTTTTCTGTACAATATACATGTAGCGTGGGTATCGTATCTTCGTATATGACGTACGATATAATTTCTTACTTTTCTTCCCTTTTCAATAACGATTAAATACTCAAGGCCGAGACATTGTGCTTCTAATGTGCGCTTCCGCGGTGACGTCAACGAATCTGAACAGCCAATTTCTCCCTCCTTGTCGTTGTTTTTCTTTTTCTTTTCTTCCATTGTTTTTAGAAACTGTCGAAATCTCCGCCGAAGGATACAACCTTGTGATTCCATCGAAAAGAATTTGGATAGAACCAGAGCGTGTATCAACGTGGAATATAAAAGTATCTAAGATCCGAACGTAGAGACGACGGGTTATTTAATTAACCGACCGACTAATTTCAAAATTCTCAAGTTTCAAGTCTTTCGTCCATAAACGATTCGATCCTGTTTCCCTGTTTCTGAATTTTTCCGATATTCAAGTCAAATTTGCACTAACGATCGATATGAATCGGACAACTTTCCCCAAATATAGGCTGGTAAAGTCAAAACGTATCTGTCGGTTGGTAAACGTTGTCACGGCCCTTCGACGTTCCGCATCGCGATGATTCATCAAACACGAGCCCTGCTAGATTATAATAATGGCAACGATAATTCGCACGATTAATATCAAAATTATTTGATGTCTACGCTCTATGCTTATCCTTAATCCCGACTAACCAATTACTCATCTAGGATGCACGGTCAATGGGATATTAATTTTAATATTAGATTCGCAATTTACATTTATTCCGCACTCGTTTCAGCATACTCATGACCAAGATTTCCAAGGAAGACAATTATAATCGTGGATGCAATCGTGATTAACATTGGGAATAAACGAAATGTTTCCAACTAACGCGTGTCGTACAAAATATAAATTTCAAGTGACGAGTAATATAGGACTCGAAGAGAATGAGAATTCAATGCGCGGAGTAAACAAATCGAAACGTAAGGTCCGGTGTATGATGCGTTATGAATGAGATATATGTATGTAGTTGCATGGCGAGTGCAGTTGAGCTTCGTTCCTTGATAGTTTCGCACGAGTATAATGTTCGAAAGGTCGATAGTCGTTCCTCGGTATAAAACGAAGAAACGATTGATCGTTATAAAAGATCCATGACAGTGTCGTTCCTGTTTCGACTTTCGTAATATTAACGTGGATTCGCGATCTTTTCATAAAGTACCTTTGCTCTCCTCTAAAATAAGTAGAAATCAAATCACGGTATTACGCTTCGGCAAACGAGGAAATAACTTTATTAGCAACTTGTCAGTTGCCACGTGAAAACGATGCATACAACGTTCTTCAAATTTCCTGCGTCTATCCTTCGCGTACGCTTCGAGATTAATGTTCGGTGGTCGATTCGATCTAGGATACAGGTAAATTATACAAAAGAGAGAATCGAACATGACGAGAGACGGAAGTAAAGTGGAAATTATTGCGACAATGGCACGCCACTCCTTCTTTCGTCCACTAGATTTCGTGGAGTTACTTTCCACGATAGATCTCTATG
The DNA here is from genome assembly GCA_014737385.1 of Bombus superbus. Classification (NCBI taxonomy): domain Eukaryota; kingdom Metazoa; phylum Arthropoda; class Insecta; order Hymenoptera; family Apidae; genus Bombus; species Bombus superbus. The sequence continues at coordinate 993,286 of JACXIK010000010.1, read as the reverse complement.
ATACGATCCTGGTCCACGTACTCAAAAATGTGAGGTGCGTCCATCAAGATCCCAATGGTACCCGCGGTCGTCACAACGAAGAAAATGTAAAGCTGCAGCCGATCGATCACCATCGCCACGTACTTCCAATCTTCTCGCGTCTGAAACACGTGTACGTATCGACGAGAAATTCTCCTGCCTTTGTACGCTCCAAATTAAAACAACCAAACGAAACAACCAAAGAATCGCAACGAAACGATCGAGCGAGTGCTCACCTGTATGTACAAATCTTCGTTCCTCAAATGTTCAGCGATAAATTCGACAGCCTCCGTTGCCTTGCTGGCTTCCGGACTGAGCAACACGGAGTCTGAGCTTTCGGATCCTCTTCTATCTGCCAAACCCTCACCACCAGCGGCACTGGAACTGCTAGTCGTATGATGAACCTTTCTGTTGATCTTACAATTCGGATGATGAAGATCGGACAGCTCCATCACTTCCATCTTCGACTTGGTCAACGAGGCTGGCAGATGTTTCGGCAATTCTGTCGGGCTTCCCGAATAGGTAGAGGTTGGTAACGTCACGTTGGGAATCTCCATCATCCACCTTAGACGAGTTTTCTTCGGTCTCCTCATCATCAGAATCGTTGGCAAATACTTGAGGAATATTTTTCTGATCAGCTGTGGCATCCTGTGCGTCCTCGGCCCACGGAAGTTCCAGTTGATGATGATCACGGTGACGAGAATGCTGACCGTGTTCATGATAAAAGTGAACAAAAGATACTTGGCGATCAGTGGAAGCACCAGAGACGTCGGAGGCAGAATCTTGCTGACTAATAATAGAAACACGACCAACGAGAGCAGAATACTGATCCCTAGCGTCACTTTCTCACCAGCCTCTGCTGGAAGGTAGAATACCAGCACGCAGAGGAAAGAGATGAGAACCGTTGGAAGAATCAAGTTCACCGTGTAAAATAAAGTTTTGCGTCTGATGATGATATAGAACGTGATGTCCGTCTCCGTTGGGAAATCGCCCTTGTAAGTGTTTAGGTAAGCCGGAACGTTGATGATATCCCAGGTGCCGCTCTTCCAATAGTCGGACAAGTCGACGAAATTCTTATTGTTGTACAAGGCTAGAGAGACTTGGTCGCCGTTGAAAGTCCACGATCCAAATTTCATGATACACGTTTGCTGGTCGAAAGGAAAATAAGTTACGTCGATGGTGCAGGAACTCTGGTAGATGGCTGGTGGAACCCATAGGACGTCGCCATTTGGATAGATTAGAACGTTGCTTTTGTAGCGCACCTCGTAGTTGCCATCGGCGCTGGAAATTGGAAAAGTTGACGGTTGGAAATTGGAAGTTTAAGGTGGAATTTACGCGAACGATACGCGGTTCGTGGTACAGTGGTAGCGATATAGAAACATAGGACTAGAAAATTTGCAAGGTTACGTACTTATTGAACAGCACAATATCCGGTTTCCATACTTTGTCAGGCGGTAATCTGAGAACTCCGATTCCACCATAGTCTGCTTCGTCCCATTGTAATTGATAATCCGTCCAAATGAATCTCAGCCATACGTTTGATTTCATAATTTGGTTTTTCTCGTTCTGAAAAACGACTCGCGTTCGTGCTTCTACTTTAGAACCGATATTAATCGTTAACTCTACGCATAATGAACGATTCTATAAGCTAATTAAAACGCGCAGATAGTATTTACGTGACTCGTGACGTACATCTATACGTCGCAAGTAACGATACTCGTGTTCGCGAAAAATAATTCAATAGTCTCACGGAATAGCTTAAACCGACGCTCGTACCGCCCGTCACGAGCACCTTGGCTTACGGTAAATTTCATCTTTAAGATACCCGAGTGTCAAAGATTCTCACCACGTTGATCAGTTGGACGAAAGCGAGGCCAAAGTTCACGTGCACCTTCTCCGTCATATTCTGCACAGGCCTGATGAGTTTGTTGTACCCTCTGAACAGATCTCGCACCAACCTCTCCTCATCTTCGGAACAGAGACCTGAGGAACGATTCGACGATTCAACACCCAACACCCGATACCCAAGAAACGACAGCTCGAAAGGAACAATAAAATCGATCGCGGTGCCGAAGCAACGACCGCTTACCAACGCAGAAAACAGCCGAGATGAGGAGAAAACGCGCGAGCCGCAAACAAAAATACATTTTTGGACAAGTTTCAGATGTCCCACCCGTAGACACCCGTAGACACTCCACAGCCACCGCCACAGATCAATATGAGTACGCAGACGCTGGCCAATAAGTGCATTTCCTCTCTTGCCTTCCGATCCACCGCCGCCTACCCTCTTCCATGCTTGCGGAATTAATCGACGACCCTTTCACACCGCTGCTTCCCACGTCCGAACTTGCTTTCTTCTTTCCCAATTCGATCTTTCTGCCACACGATCGACGAAAAAGCGACGTCGTACCGGCACCGTAAGTGGATGTTTGCACTTGGAACGTGCGACTGGGCTGCGACACGCTGCGAGTTTAGGGGTTGATGGGCAGGGTTGTTCGCAAGCGACACGCTTCACAGATGCGCAGTCTAGATGCTCGCTGCGCGGAGTCGGCTCTACTTTATCGAGGGATTCTGGACAAGTTGGGGCATTGGCGCGAGGGTGGTTATCGAGGGTGGAATATTCGCGAGATTGAAGGATTTTTTTTGCTGTTTCGATCGCTTTTTTTAATCGCTTTGAACTTTGACTCGCCTGAAAATCGACTTTCCAAGGACGCGATGGCTGACGATTTTTCGATGCTGAAGGGTTTCGACGTAGCGAGAAATAGGATCGCAAACAATTTTCTCTGAAGGGATGTAATGCCGAATGAAAAAAACGTACCTGCTTTGTAGGTGATTCTTTTATGACATATACATGATTTTACGTATTATACGTTGGGAATTTTTGACAGGTATCGGTCGTTTAGTTGCATCCTCGGTATATATAACAAATCAATGCACGCAAAGTTACTGGGATTTTTTAATAAGACACCGTATACTTGTATATTTATTAATCTAAAAACGCAGATGTTGCACAAACGTTGTTTTACACTCGATCGTACCCCGAAGTTTCCTTCATGATTGGAATATACTTGATTCAAGACCACTTTCTTCGAAGCATTGAGAACGATTATCGACGCATAGACTCGCAGCTGTGCGGTACTGCACTCTGTGTTCGCGTTGCGAACGATTTTCCAACAAATGTATCCATTGAATTTCAGATTAGCAAATCCAATTAGATGATCCGAGTGGGATGTAGGACCTCGACGATCTATATTCTAGATTCCTTTTTTAGAGATCTATAGTAACGAAACAAAAGATAGTCAACCGTCGGTTTGAATAGCTCTTCGTACGAAATAGACTATTATTCATAACTTATTTGCTGCTGCATTGTTCCCTTTCGGATTATACGTACAAGCTCTCGAACTAATTACCGTGAAATCTCCTGCATTCCGCGTTTAACGTGAACCTAAAATCGGCAGGATTGCCAAGCCGCGTGGTCGAAACTCTGTCGGAGATACGATTACGAGTTATTTGGAAATAACCGATCCTCTGGTAACAGGTAGAGATCAGCCGTGGAACGAGAGGAACAAATTTGCGCAATCAGCAGAGCTGTCTTTTTTTTTTTTATAAAGGATGAGATAAAGGAGGGCTTCCATGAAAGGGATTATTTCGGAAAGGAAAGATTTGGAATGATATTTTATCAAGATCGGATGACAAGATGTTTGTGACGTATTAATAGTTGATATTTTAATATTAAATTGAGTAGTTAATATCAAAGATATTAATAATTAATTAATAATTTATTGTCTGGTAAATGAATTGCAGGCTTGTATTCTGCGTTTGACAAACAAAGGAATACCATGAAGAAGGATGTGTTTATCTCTCCATAATTATTTTCATCGCCGCTATTAACAAGAAACTGAAGCTTCGCGAATAATTATAAATTCTGGCGAACTTGAGCGTAGCTCGTTATTTATTCGAAAATAATTGTTCGCGACGAATTCGACGACCGTTATGCGAATTATTATTTCAAACATGGCGATGGAACGTAGATAATGGAATTATCTTTTAGAAACTGCCAAATACGCAAACATCCGCGACTTAGCTAACTATGAAACATCCCCATAACTATCTAATAGTATTTAAAATACAGTGTGCGTTGTCATTGATCTCTCTCTGTCTCTCTGTCTCTCTTAAAACAAATTATATCGTACCAGTCGTATTGGAAAGAACTTTTTCAATTAAAATAGTCTTTCAACTTGGTAGTTATAGAAATTTCTGGCTGACTCGGTCAGCAAGGAGATAACGAACAACGTCGAACGAGTCTCGTACGTTTCTTAAGCCAACGACGTTCGTCAAGAAAATCGAGCGATGTAACCACGATACGTGCCGATCGATCTCGAAAACGATTCGAAACTCGATTCGCCATTTTATCACCGAGCGTATCCTATTCCTATACGAGGTTTCGCAACTTATACCAGCCCAATCCGATAACCGTTCGCCGTACGCGTATTCAAACGTGGAAAAATGCGAAAAGTTCCGGCCAAGCAATAACCGCGCAATTCGTAAAATGCTCGAGACACGGGCCGATCCTAGAAAATCGGCAATCTGGTGCGGTCGACCGCGGTATACCATAACGTTTTACGTTTGTGTAGCAGATCCCGTCGGCATGGCGTGGCGAATTCGGCCCGAGTTATTGTTATGTCAAACGATGCGAGTGCACGGCGCATTGTTACGACCGATCCGTTTGCTGCTGCAAAAAGAATACAGAAGAGAAAGCTCGAAAAGAAAAAAAAGAGAGAATATATATAATATATATATAAAAAAAAGGAAGGGTACGTTTTTTTCCTCGTTTTTAGCTTTATACACATTGCAAAGGTGGAAAAGAAATGTATCTATGCACGGGCGCGTACACAGAGTTCTCGAGTGTGCCAGAGACGAATTATTAAAAAAGCCTTTGTCGCGGCCCTTTCGCCCCGTTTTTATATTTAAACATCCAGCCAGCGTGTTCGACTCAGATCGACCGAGCCGAAAAGCTACAGCCAGCAGCTTTTTCACCTGCGATTCGTGGCTAACGATATTTTTTTCATCGCAATACGTATACCTGTACAGTGCATACGTTACATAGACACGATATGTAACGCGGCTGTGTGCTTGCTTTCGAGCCAAAAAAATGGCTATTTCAAACATTTTCTATGCTGGTCATCAACTTCGTATCACCGGAGGACAAAAACTAGGATGGAGCGGATATTACTATAAAAATCTTTTTATCGTTGTGTTTGGTATTCGTAATTAAGATTTTACAAGTTACGAAACACGTTATAACGTTTCCCTGCCATCGTGAATATACATTTTGCCATCTACGTATATAGCTGTGTATCACTGTTATTAATACTCGTAGCATCTTCCGCATTACGACGCGCGACAGATTTAGGCCGAGTTTTTCAAAAGCTAGCTCCGATTAAAGCCTTCGATTCCGACGAAAATTTATTCAACGCTAAGTTACAGAAGAGTAGACTCCGTTCCAGATTTTTAAAATTCATCGCTGTAATCCGGTCGTTAGCACCGAGATAAAATCGTTTGTACGTTTGACGAGTCCCAATTGTTCCACGCGAGATTTCTTTACTGTGAAATTCCTTACACCTGCGAGAGCTGTTCAATCGACCAAGTTTTTCAACGACGAATTACGAATTCCATTCGGCGAAAGATCTTATTTCGAAATTCGCTGCTCTTCGTCGTTAACGGCGTCCTTGCTATTCGTTGTTCCATAAGAACCTGATACGAAAACATTAAAACGCGTGGTTTAACGAGCAGCGCAATATAACATTTTGATTTCTTTCAGACCTCTCTGAATTTATATAATTAAACCTTCTTAACGTGTCCTATCAAATTTACAAGTTACGCGCGTTTTCGTGTCGCATTTTCCGAATTGTATTTCACCTTCGTGTCGTTGCGCTACGTTGCCTTACGTCGTAGAAATGTTCTTGAAACAGAACAAAAGATAAAAAGAACCAATGAGGCGAATGTTTCCTTCGCTCTTAATTAATCGAATTCCACATCCAGCAGAAGTTTCTCCGCTGGCACGATACCATCTTCGGATGGATCTCGAGGCAATCGGTGATTTCGTAGGAGCAAAGCTGCGTCTGCGGAAACACGCAAGATATGTGCGTAATGGAATTTAGCCGGGTAGGAACACGTCTTTAATACATACTGCGACTCGAAGGCAAACAATTTCCACAGACAATTTCTAGACAAGGTTTGCCTGCTGGTATTTTAGCTTTATCGCGAGTAGATCGAAAACCGCCGTCGGGCAAAATAAGCACGAATCTAAGATACAAATTAATCATTAATATATATAATAAATGCATCCATCTATCGTAAATGGTCGAACGATAGCAAAGAAAAAACGTTTTCCTTTGCTGTGACAATTACTTTGTCGATACTTCAGATTAGAAATACCGATAAAGTTGTTTAAGTACCTTTTACATATTAAGCACGTTTCGTTCGATATAACGTGTCATCGGAGATTAGAAGGGCGCAGTTTCCATGGCGAAGCCATCGAAATCTTCGTAGTTAATTGAAGACATTGAGGCACTGCTTCTGGATCGATAGACAAACGATATTCAATTAGACAAAGGGCTTAAACGTTAACGAGCTGGAGATTTCGCCTTTGATATTACCCTGACCCAGATACGCCAGGCCAAATGATAATAATTCTAATGTTTCGATTAAGAAACGAAAGGCCATCGTCGAAGGATACGAGGAAAGTTTTAGCCGAGAATGCAAACATCTATATGTATTAAAAAAAAAAAAAAAAAAAAAAAGGAAAGAAAGATAAAGATGTCGTATTGCTCGCATTTCTTTTGTATCGGTGCTTCGAATTCTAGTCGGTTTTCAAAGGTATTTAAATAACCACTCGGCAGATGCTTCGGTCCAAAAGCCCCTGCTGCAACCAAATTTCGACACAAAACAACTTTCATTTAACTAGGTAAAGTTTTAAAGCCAATATATGTAGCAAGTATAACATGTTAGCAATCAGTTGCAAACTTCTACCGAACGCATACCTAATTTTCCAACGATGACTCTGTTCGCCAAACGCAAGCTGCAAATTTCTTGCTCGTGCCGGAAGCTTAAAAACGCGATTCGTTGAAAGCAACAAATCATTCTTCCGGCGGAAATGATTTAATTCGTTGAACGAGCGTTCGGCCAGCGAATAAAATACACGTAGTTGCGCGTATTGACTTTTTAGAGAAATTATACGAACTCATTACACGAGCACAAAAGAATCGACAATAAACGGGAAGCACGGGAACAGAGAAACGTAATTGCGGCTGATCGACGATTTTCCAGTTTTCTACATTTTCCCAGGGGTCCTTGTGATTACGTCCATCGGATGTTTAACCGTTAATGACCACTTGCTCCGATTCGGATTAACGAAATTCCACGAAGCGAACGCTTTTCCTCGACGATTAGAGGAAGGGTGGAACATTAACGAGCAGATAATTCCCTGTAAAAGCGGCTGAGAATACATTCCGCAACGCGGAACAGGAAATCTGCGAACAAGGACGAAGAGAAAGATTTTTCTCTGTAATTAGAAAGTACTCGTACGGTGAAAACCCGAAACCTGATTTCGTTCTATTATTTAGTAAAAAAATTGTACTCGCGGATTAATCCAGATCAAACGAATTCCTTGGTTTCTAGCCGCGCTACGTTTTTCATTGAATTTTAGTTTTTATTCCGCGTTTTCGTAGCTTGGAACATATTTTTTCAACTGCCGGTACAACTCGAAAACGAGGTATTGGTACTGTACGTTCGTATTTTATTAACGAAAACCAAAGAAAAACCGGTTCGGTCCCCTGCGGTCGTGTTAATTTATTAGTTATAGAGACAGTCGGAAGGGTCATCAATTAACCGTGCTGGGAAACAATGACCGCCTTCGTACGGCAAACAGCTGCAGATTCGTTTGTGAACGACACAGACCGTCGATAGATAAACCGAATGATCGACAAACACACACCAAGGAACGATCTAATTTGATTTCAACACTTGCGGTATTTCTAGTGCGACTCGTATTTACGCTACCCACCGATATTCCAAATGCTAATCGCAAAATATGGAGCACATTTCGCGAACTTGATTTATAGCTAGACTGCGGATGTAAAATAAATCCACAGTTTCATCGCGAGAACGGGGATTCGTTTCTGGCAATTATTATTTCCAAAAAGTTACTCCTAGAAACGTTTGGTCGTATTTGAACGATATCCATTAAAATTTTTGGACGTTATCGATATGACCACGCACATTAAACAATGTACACCTGCACGAACATACACGTATCTGTCGTTTAACGCAAACGTTTAACGAATAAACGACAGTTTGCGTCGAACGAGTCACTTGTTGCAAACACGATCGCAAACAATTCAATCGATTCACCAAGTTACCAAGCGAGTTTATAGAGAATTGGACTATTTCAATGTGGTTGTTCGATTATAATTTGACAAGTTTTATCTTTATATAACACTGCCAATACACGTCCGAATTATGCAACACGAACAAGTAGATAAATTTCAATTGGTTCTCGTCCATTTATATAAACAGAATCTGAATCTACAGAGTTCCCAGTGATCGCTAATCCACTTGTCTAATGAGCCCGATTAACATACAGTCCGTTCCAAATTGAAGAAGATCAAGTACCATGACGAGTAGATTCCCAGAGTAAAAAGCAGAGACCTGCCTATTGACCTTATACGCTGTTTAAATTGGTCGTAAATTTTTAGGTATGCAACCGGTTAGGGTGATATAGCGTAATTTATTTCACACTCTTACGCTGGCAATTTGTTGCCAATAGCATCGTTTATGCGCTACTTTATCGTTATACTTTTGTATTTCTGTACTGTTTACGCTTATATTACGCTGCGCTATATTATACGCTCAACGATATAAAAGTGCCACGTTTTACATTGCTCAGAATCTATTCCACGGTCTGCGATTTTAACATTCTACGTCGTACCTACAATGTACAACAATATCGTCTCGCACTCTGCAATTGAAAAATTCTTCATTTGAAATTCTACGCACGAACTATCTTTTACATCCTGCACATTATACGTTACATTTCACATTTTAGATTCAACATTTTCTACTCTGGCATATTGTGCTTGCGCCGCTCTTCGTTCTGGTTAATGGATCGTTTTCGTTCGATAATTTCTCTCAAGACATGCCTATAAATATTTCTAATTTCGACGCAAAGTATAAAGTATAAAGGACGTACTTCTTATTGGCTGAATGCTCGTCATTAAGATGATTATCCATCGATATAGCCGTTACAAGGAGGGTTGTTGCCGTTTGCAAACCCGCGAGATTCAGGCCGTTGCACGGCTTGAGAATTCCTATTACTATCCGCTTAATCGTTGCGGTTATCAGTTTGAAACTTACAGTAACCAAGTCACTGGTGCTCGAGCTTTGCAAATTTGCCTGCACAACTTGAGCATCATCCATGAAGACAACGGCTCTTAACGACTTTTCGCTTACCCGCTATCTATTCGTGAACAGTGATTAACGACCTTTTGGACAACCTTTCGGACTTGAAAAATTTCTATGGAAATTCTATCGAACATATTCCTCCGGCTATCTTACTTTGATCGAAAGCTCATACCGCAACTAGAAATATTTAGATCACGCTTGAGTTTGTATAGAATATATTGAAGGTTGTTTCGTCGAAGGGCGACGAGATTCGAAAAAGTCTCTCCTTCGTTAATAAACATTAAAGTTAATAACAAAGTTGATTCCACTCAAATAAGCTTGATTATCTTACATCAGCATTGCATATTGATTAGGTTGCATTAACGAGTAATAATATTCTTGCGACGCACCGAGGTGTCCATAAAACTTGCAGACAAGCGACGATGATTAACAATCAATTTTGGTTACAAGGCACTTCGTCGATGTATCGTCGTCCTAGATCTTTCAAACGACACTAGCAGCCGTTACTTCAATGAAGATGACAGCGAAATGACATTATAGAGTGCTGCCTGATGTCCGAAGAATATCGAAGAAGAAACGGAGGAGAATAATTCCTGACAACGGCGTTTTACAACGACAGTGCAATATGTAAAATATTTTATAGCGGAGTATAATAGAGCGGAGAAGAAAATTCATATTCTATGAAACCTAAATACATTTAACGAACATCTAACGTCTAATAAATCGAGTAAGTAAAAAATTGAACTGTTACCTTATCGTGCAAGAAAGATGTGACAGGGCTGGAATCAATTTCGCTTTAGATTTCATAGAAAGCTCGCTTCTGAAGCTGCCGCAGAATACATTAAACGATACCGGAATGAATATTCAGACCATCAAAGTATTCAAATATTCAATATCTGTTATGAACACTGACGAAAAAAGCTTGCGAGTGTTCAGGAAAAAAGAGTCCGAGCGACCAGGAAAGCCAGAATAAAAGGCAATTCTATATCTTCGACGTTTCTGAAAAACTCGTCTAATATCATTTCCTCTATACTCCTTTATGATCAAACTATCGTAAATTATTACGAAGCAGCATCCAAACAAGTTGATCCGCAAGAATTTTCACGAGAACCGATTCGACCAAATGCTTTGATAACTCTTCGTGCCGGGTTAATTATTCGGTTTGAGCAGCTAATCTCGATTCCGGGAAACTGTGCGCGATTTAAGAGTTCTAAAGCTGTCCCGATCGATTTTCCTTCGTTCCCTTATGACAGCACGGTTGGTCAGGGATGAGATGCACGCGGGCTGAAAACTAGACCACGGTTAGGCGCAAGAAATATAATTGATGACGTCCTGTTTTGACAGAATCGCATTATTCTGACTACATACCAAATCCAGCTGCGTGACCGAATATATCCCGATGATAATTAATATTTGCTTGGAACTTGCGTCATTATTCACCCTGATCTCTCTAGTTTCGCGTTTTTTCCCTTTCTTCTTTTCTACTTCTCTCTTTTTCCTTTTTCTTCTTCGTTTTTCCCTCTCTCTCTCTCTCTCTCTCTCTCTCTCTCTTTTGATTGGCCTCTTTGAATAGAACTCGTTGCTCGTACTTTCCTTAGATAGTCCGCTCTTGCTGTTTGCGTTGAGAGCATCGAGGGTTGCCAGAGTTTTGGAAACTTGGTCCTGAGCGAATTTTGAGGGTTTGTGGGAATGTAGATTGTTCGAGTAATTGGTTTTTCTTTTATGAATTTGTAGTGGGAGCATGTTTTGTTCTTTTCTTTTTGTTTTTTTTTTTCTTTTTGTAAAGAGAACTTCAACGTGGTAGTGTTTTAATAGAATTTTTCCCGACGGTTTCTATTATTCGCGGAAGGAACTTGTAAAACGTTTGAAAACGTACCAATAAACAGTAATCGATATTTCACTTGGTTTTAATTTCGCGGCTGTATTTTCATAAACAGCGCAACAAAATCGATCGAGTAAGTGCTACAGTACCCTGCGGTATTGACACGAACAGAATCAAACACGCTGATAATCTGACTTACCGACACCACAAGCATTCGGCATTTTTTTACACGGAGGAATAAACAGACTTTACGTTAACATTTGAAGCCATCGCACGCAGTTCCCGTCGTCGCAATTTCACCAAATGCTTCAACCAAACGACCGAAAAAAACAATACGTCGATATAAAAGGATAGAAAGCGTGTATGTATTTCGTTCAACTGCATCGAAAACGCTTCGTCTTCTGTAAACGTGTTGATTGAATTGACATCGGTTTCGATCATATGTCGTCATTGCTATCAAAAAATTGCATTGCGGATTTTTGCTTCGTACGCAAATAATTTTGTGACTCGCCGTGTGCATCGAATAGCCAAGGGTTCCCTCCCATTCATCACGAGGAAATTTAGCAAGTATTAGCGCCGAAGCATTAGCAAATTTATCGATGGTTCGATTATCAGCAGAGATAAGAAAAGAAACGAGTGGGAACGCTGAGGGATTTCGTCCTTCATCCTCAATAACCCGTTCGTTATCGCCTCTACCGTGTCCATCAGACATGACTGACGGAGATTAATGGAGGCTGCCAAGTGACGAGTGGAATAAGGGCGCCGTTGCTTCACGGCACGATCACCGGAATCGATCTCGTCTTTCAGCAAATCGTTCCACAGTCATCGACATGTCCATCGATGGAGAAACGCGCGATTCTTTACTCCTTAACTATCCAATGATTTTTATAGCGACTGAAAAACAAACGAAGTTAGAACGCCGGAAGCGAACAAATTAAACTTAACGTCCAATTAATATCGACGGTGTAAGAATAACGAAATTGAATTTATCGTTCCTTTAGGCTCTAATACGAATTCTTGTTTAATTAAAATTAAAACTGAAAAAGCAATACGGTAAACGTTCCATGAATAACTACGTAATTGTTTAGTCGGGAAATGTTTCTTTCGACTATGGCCGTACTTTATTGCATCGCGTTACTTTGCAGCGTGGTGAAACGTTAAGGTGGATACACGACCGAAACAGGAACTGAAAGAATATTACGTGGAAATACTTGATATTCGAGAAAATTAAAACGCGGAGTTTAAGATATGTGTTCTTCCCTGCGCCGCAAGAAATAGCCAACGATTACCTGCTATAAAATTCAATTTAATACGAAGCTGGCTATTAGTTTCACCTTCGAGTTTCATACGAAAGAAACTTTTGTATCGTTCAATTACAGTTTTATTATTGCTATTTTTTTTTTTTTTTTTTTTTAATTTACATTCAACTATTTTCACCGTGATAAAATCCGTCATTCCGAATAAATAAGATTCTTGTCGCGTTTCGTATTTCTGCAGCGACAGAATTCTCCAGGCGAGAGTGCTATCCATGTATGAACACGTTGATAAATTCAGAGTAGACCTATTTTCCCATTACCTTCGTTGCACTCGACCGATTTCTAGTCTACTAAATTTTTCATAGTGTTGACGCACCACGAAAAGCACGTTATCTCGAGATTCTGAAAATTATCGATTTCAAGACTAACAGTTAACGATTCATTACGCAGAACTATCCCGGCACAAAATTGGCATTTTCGTGGAATTAATTATGTCACTGTTGCTATAGCATATTATTCATTGTTAACGGATTACCAATAAATGTAATAACCCACCGACAATGCGACAAATTATATTATCTATTGCGCTAGTATCTGTATATGAATGTCGAAACGTTTCATAATAAGCGATAATTTTATAATTTCTGTCATCAATATGACATATATTGTTTAACATCGAAGTGATATCGTTTAATAGAAAGAATTACGAGGAAATTGCGATTGTCAATTGTCTCTGCCTGATTCATTATATTCGTTCAATGATTTAAGTAAATCTGATTTATTATTATTTAATGTAATTAAGTAACTATTTATAGCAGTATTTATGGCGTTGGCAGAGGTACGCATGGCTTCGTGGCTTTGAACGCGATGACATCATTCTTTGTCTTGAATGGACGTGTGTGCAGAGATCGCACGTGTAAAACCGTAAATTTCTACGTGCAAATTGCTTCGTTATCCGCTTCGTTAGAAGGCGCTCCTAAAGTAAGAATTGAAATTTATGAATCTTTCCTTCGTTTTAATTTGCCCTTTTAATTAATTTGTATCGTAAATGATTAAAAAATAATATCATCACTAGGTGCTAAAAATTTCGATGACAATCCATAATAGCAGAACCAATCGCTCGAATATAAAACGTCTCGGGCGCAAAAATGAGAAAGACCTGAATTCTTCCCACGCAGAAGCGTGATGGGATAGGGACGAATGAAGGGATAACTCAATGCCGTAGATCATGTCGAAAACAAATCCATCATCAATTCTCGATAAAAGCAGGATCTGAATCTCTCTCCAGATTCCTTTTTCTTCTCAGTGCCGATTTTTACCCAACCTGAAATCCTTGCCCCCTTTATTATCTCTGTCTCATTTGGTTTTCCTCGATATGGTCTTTCACTTGAATATCTTCGTTCGTCATTGATTTTTCGCTTTCCCAGATTTCTCGTTCTTACTGCACCGAACGATAAAACTGACATTAAAAATTAATAAAACGATAATTCGATTCGGTACGAGAACTTGCCTACTGACTGCGAGACATATGAGATATTTAGAAAATTACAAGTTTAAAGAACTTGTTCGGTTTTATCTGCAACTGTCACTGTCATCGCGAATATTAATCTTCCAGTATACATAATGTAAATATATGTACGTAATATATAATATATTTTTCGGCCCGTATGTTTATGCTTTGGTAAACACGCTTGGAAAGGATATGCAATATGTCACGTGAAAGCATCCACGTGGAATACAAATGCATGAGATAGTGGCCAAGTAACGGCAGAGGATATTTGTCTGATCGGGTGGCAAGGAGGCCCTTGCCTTCGTAAGAGAGCCATTTCACCCTTTCCGTGAAGGCTAACGGATAGTATTGTATCGAGTCGGAAACCAGCTGAGCATCGTAGAAATAACGACAGTAAAACGAAGTACGAATAGTAGAACTGAAAAATATAAAATATCGTAAGATGCAGGTATATTTCTTGTATACATGTCGAATAAACAAAATAAGAGGAAATAAAATACAAAAGCTGAGAATTGCACTCGAGAAGAGCGGTGAATCGTACGCCATAACAGGAATAACCCCTGAGTGGCCTTGAGCAGGCAATTGATCTCTGGTACAGTACAAATAAGGCGGACTGAGATGCATGGAAATCCGGATGTGTCCCAACGTTGAATAGTATCCGGAGTATCCGGGCTCGTTATCGACACGCTTGTTTAGCATGCATCCAGTGGCGTGTCAGCGAGATTCCCAGCAACAAACAACAAGCTGTCTGATACACCGTGTTCCTGGATCCATTAGGATAAACTTGGCAAGGTTAATCGGTACGAGCCAGGCAGGTGGATAGGGTAAGATTGAAAAGAATCGAACGTAAACGAGAATATCTGCCAGGGATCGGAACGTCTGCTTGATATTCCTGGTGGTTCTGCCTCTTCGTCTTGATTTGTTCGACTCGCTAGGGCCCCAACAACGGGGAAAAAGAAGAATGGAAGGGGCCAAAGAAGAAAGAAGCAAGCCGAGAAATCAGGTTGACGGAGGCTGAAGACACTGGTGCACGCCAGAGAGGTCGTACTGCTACGCGCATAAAGCTAGAAAACGAACGAGCGAAAAGAAGAGGGTTGCAGTATGATGGAAAGGGACGACTTTCTGCTGGAACCCCCAGGGACGATCGCGGACCTTGTCGGGCCCATGTCTGTAATGGAAAGGGCCAGAATACGGTTAGGCGATACGCCGTTCGAGAACTCGGTTTCGCACGAAAGCTCTAGCTCGTGGATTTCAGACGCGTTCTTCAAATATACTAGGTTAGCTTTCGATTGTAATAAGAACTGTTAGAAAATTTGGACGGCCTAACAGGGTAATATCGATACTTGCAAAGATTCCTTCATTTCGGCGTATCAACCTGTACATGTTTAGATGCGTTTTATCGTACAGCGTTTTGTCCTATAGTTGCTAAAAACAGTCGTAACCAACGAGTTCAATCGGCTTTCTTTTCTTACACCGCAGGTTTAGTGACCTCTCGAATAACTCTTTCAGTTACTAACTATTATATATGCTATGATTCTTGCTTGAAATTGACTAACGTTATATTATATTTCATTTCATTAACTAACAACTATCTAGCTCTTATTTAAATAAAATATAAGCCTCATATATGAAACGATAAAATTATATATATAGAGAGAGATTATATATATATATATATATATATATATATATATATATACGGAGATAGAGGGAGAGATGCGAGCGGCTAACGGGTACACCCGTAACATTACGACGACACTGGTAGCCTCCTCAACCTTTCACGCCGTGTCCATGGCTCTCTCGCTCGGTTTCATGGGACGGATACAGAGAGGAGAAAAGAGAAAGAGAAGTACATGGACAAGCGGTTGCCGAGTGACTGAACGTCGCTGCGGGTGACTGGGACGCGCGGGGCTGCGAGTTACGACGGCGGGAGAAGCCAGTCGGTGAGTGGGGATGGAGAGGGGGAGATGCGGAGAGGAAGTTGCCGGTGGTAGGGGAAGATCGGAACGGAGTGGCGGACCGAGCCGTCAGTCAGTCGTGCTTCGTCGTGGGGATGAGATCGCAACGAGGAATGACGTTGTACGATCCAACATTCGCGCGTCGACGGTGACACGGTATAAAGACTGCACGCGGTTTGTTCTACATACACGTTACACGTGTCACGATCGTGGATTCAGTTCCGTTTCGTGGCAACTAATCGTGGATCATTCCCGTTTGACGGTACGAGAGGCGTGTTTCCCAGGCTGTGCAACTGTGCGGTGCTATCCCCGTTTCTCCATCTTCCGCATTCCTCGCTTCGATTGGAGTATCTCTCCGTGCACGACGAGACCGTATATCGACATCGACGGTTCCGCGACAACCACGGAGACCAATAGCACCAGCGGCACAGTCTCCGATTCGATCGAAGGAAAGCTACAGGAACATCAGCTGAAAACGTGAGTGAAATCTATTAATAAACATCCTCGCTAGCTGTCAGTCCTAGCGACACCGTAAATTCCTCGTTTTGGTATCGAAACGCGTGTCCGGAAACTGTTACCTTGAGATGGTGTCTTGCAACCAGCAGCTCGTCTTGCGATATGTATAACCGACTGTGCGCGCACGTACGCACTATGGTATACGCGTGCAATTTTGTCGCGTTCGTCTTTCCACGATACGGGAACGTATCTTGACAGCTTCGCTGCGCGAATGTCGTTTTTCGCTACTTCCCGGTGGCGGGACGGGCGTGCTTCTGCCCACGTGCAGTCGTGTCTCGTTTCCAACCTATCTGCATTCTTCTCTACGATTCCGCGAACGTGCAGTTTCAATCGCACGATGATTTCCTCGTGCGTCTAGATACATAAAACGATGCAGACCAATGGCGTCTATTACGTGGCTCGCGTCGACACGCGGACAGGTTTGTTTACGTTTTTTTTTATTTCCACCACGGACGTTCGTGCAGCGAGTGAGTTTCCTCGGCCAGATTTCAAATCCCATTAAAGCGGATGACCTTCCGATTCTTATTTTAACGTTATCTCTATAGAGACGACGATCGTTCGACAACCGTGTATGACTTTTTAAACGTCGCGTTTCAATGTTTCATGGAGGCAATACGATCTTGATCACGCGGTTCGATATCGCGGTTCGATATCGCGGTTGCGATTATCGAAACTAACAAAGTGAAGCTGCGTGGTAAAGTACTGCGCACGATTATCGTCGATCGGAGATCGGTCATTGTTCGTACCGCGATTCTTTTCTTCGGTAAAGTAATAGTTTGAATTTATATTTGGTCTCGTGTCGCACGAATTATACGCGGAGTATAGAGTCGTGTTATCTTAACGAGTGAGTCGAACGAGCCGGTTTTCTGCGCGTCTCGTGTTCTCGTTGCACGAGAACCACACCGGTATAAACTTCATGGCAGTCCGTGACCCCGAGTATTTCCTGTTACGAGAAAGGCCCTTGCATGCCTCGGTTCGTTGCCATTCCTTTTGTCCGCGATAATCAACATTGCATAACTAGACGTCACTGAGAAAATTTTCGAAATGGTCGACGCATTAGAGGTATTTATTTTTCTTCGCGTCAGATATTCTAGTCTTTTCGACTGGCAATTAGCCTGTTCGAAACGCGCAAGAAAGTTTTATCTACTATTCAGCGGTGGGTTTAAAAATATATAACGTTGGAGTTTTTAGTGGTTGATCCCTTTGTTATCGATGATAAGTTGCGTTACGTGTTACTTTTATTTTAAGCTGTATGTATCTGTATGTACATATACATATGTAATGTACCGAGAGGCAGTTGAAAAGCATAGCAGCCATATTTGAATGTTTGAAAACATTGAGCCGGAGTTTGCATATTTTAAGCGAAGAGGCCATTCATACGAAGTATTTGATTTGTTGTTTTATAATTGAGTCACAGAGTACGTTACACGATATTTCTGTTATACCTGTATCGACTAGTTTTTACATATAAAGCGCGTGTCATGCGAGAATTTTGGAGAATTATAGGATTCAAAAAATATATTTTGGAATGTACTTATTCGTATATTTTTGGAAAATATATTTAACAAGTATCGCGAATCTACAATGCATGCATTATGTATTACCAGGAAATACGCGATTTAATATTGTTCCTATTTGCGCGTGCATACAATTATATGAAAAAGAGCTTAAAACCTGTACTCTTATTCGTCTTCTCATTGTCAGCCGATATTTCCAATAAATTCTCTGTAATCTTGTTAATTCCTCTGCCGGCACCAGTAAAGTATAAATTTCGAACAGTAAGATTCACATAATAAACCACACGACTCTCATCGCTTGTTACCGAGTAACAACTGCTCTTCATACGTAAAAAGAAAATACGTCTCACCAATTGTCGTCAATGATAGGATATGAAAGTCCAAATATCTCGTTACCTATCCACTACCACTATTAGGACTACCGTGTCGAAAACCAAGAATTTCTCAATTGGAGTAGGATCGAACCATCGATCGATCCCTATTTCCGATGTGTACCTTTGTCGTGCCGGAGAAATTTTTGTAAACTGTAACTGCAGCCAGCTTGCTTGTAGTAACCATCGGCTGATACACATCGACCGTGCGTAAAAATCGGTCGTCTTCGGAGAAAGAGAACTCGGTCACGTAGCAGGCAGGTAGGCAGAGACTCGTTGAGGGGCAAAGGTCGTCGATTATTACCTGGCAAAGAGGTTCGGCCTGGTCCGTTTCCATTTAGTTGGCACGGCATGTGTACGCGTTCGGCTCTTCTTTCCATTTGCTGGTTGCCAGGCCGACGCGACGCGACAGTGGACCGTTCGAACGGCTTCCACTGCGAGTAGAAAGGCTTTCGCGTGCTTTGTTTGAAAATTAGAAAAGGGAGAAAAGGAAAGGGCGGCGGAGGAAAATGGTAGGTAACAGTGGCGTGGTCAGAACGAAAGACGAAGCGATAATAACGAAGGGTCGAAGTAGGGACGAAAGAGACGAAAGCGGAGAGGGAGTCGGCTTAAATTTGATTCACTTCTCTGACGCTGTCCTCTACCACATCAGCCGCTCTTATTCTCTCTTTATCACTGGAGCACCCAGTGCGGAAGTGGAGGAGGAAGACCGCAGAATGCAATTTCCTCGGGGCATGAAGTAGATGTTCCAGTGGACCGCTGGCTAGCCAATGCATCGCGGACTCTTTTTTCCGGAAGTCTGCTGCTCGCTTCTTCCTTCTTTGAGCCGGTAATGTCGTGATACTTGGCCAGGTCGGCTCTCATAGCGCGGTAATTTTCATAATTCTTGCGTGGACAGAGAGGTCCGCGGATTAACGATCACGGATGGTGATCGTAAATGGAGGCAGAGACGCTGGATGGAAAAGAAAACGAATAACGCTTGGAAACGGTAATTGAATTAAATTTAAAGTTCTCAGAGAAACTTCTTCCTTTTTTCGCGAAGACATATACCTTTATACGTGTCCGAACACTTCTGTGGAATTCCGTGTATACTAACGATATATGCGTTTTCTTCTCTTTTTTTTTTTTTTCTTTTTGAAAACGTGTAAATTAATGGTAAATTAACGAAGAGATGCTCTACTCATTACCTTCCTACGAAGTTGATCGCGAAGAATAAAATTAGCAAAGATCCTTTTATCCTTAATATCGTGATTGAATTACGTCTTGTCAGAGCAAGTATCCGGGGATACTTTCGAGCGTTAATACGAAAAAGAGAGAGATAAGATTACGTGGAAAATCTTTTTGTTCGAACTTTAAGAAGGTGCGAGTATCGATTTGAGTATGACTGTGTTCCTTGAGAACGATATATACGTATGTGTACTAGAGCGTAGGTACCGTTGTATTTGAGATATATCATTGCCAAAATCGATGACCGGAGGTATAATAATTCGAATTTTCAATCGTCAGCGTCGACCTTAACCTTTACGTATGTATTCGGCATCGAGCGAATCGCTTACGCAATTTTTTCGGGTAATTCATATTTTAAGAATTTTTTGAACGACTATCTCGTCGCTGCGCGCGGAAACACAAGTAACGCACGCGTAGAAATATTGAAGTTCAACCGAGCTGATTGGCTAGTTTGCAGGAATTTTTCAACTTATTTGTTCTAAATGAAAATTGAAATTTGTCGCTAACGAGAGTCTTATCCGATTCTTTCGAACGGAGAATGAATTTTGTTTGCGATTGGTTTTTCGAGAGGTGGCTGGTATATTTTCACGAAACAAAAACTTATACTTTCGTTTCGTTTTCTGATTTTAATCAAGAGCAAAACTGGTTGCTTTATCTTTACCAAAATGAAATTACATTTTCGTATTGGCGGATGAAATAGCAGAAGCGAAATAGAGAGGAAATGTAACTTGTTTCGGACATAAAATAGAGCTTTCACGAAGTTGTGTATTTGTAGGGCCACCAATATCCTCTCCCCGGAAGTTGAATCGTCTGGAACGTCGCTCGAACGTGACGATAATGCGAATCTTCAGTTTTTCTTTACGATTCTTCTCTGCATGCTATATAGTCGAATAGAATTCAGGACAAGTATGCGAAAAATAGTTTTACTTCGAGCCAACAATAAGCGTTACGTCAGCTGCGCAATTATTCCGAAAACTTGCAGCTGCGCAATTATTCCGAAAACTTGCAGCTGCCGTTTTAATAAAAAAATTCTATCCGATTTCTGTCAGATTTAATTTATTTAAAAAATTAATCGACGATCGATAGGGTCTCGCAAAACCATCGTTAGACGGAGCGCAAATGAAAGAGGAATGATAGGAATAGTTCTCAGAATTTCTATTTTTACCTATTTTTCGCCATTTATCAAGAGCCAGCCTCCAGGTACAAGGCCGCTGCGCGAGGAAAATGTTTGCGCTAGTTGCAATCTGTGCTCCGTATTTCCATGTTTAAAATAGACCTTTAAAATTTACTGGCTCGAGGGGAACGAATATCACAAACGCAATTTCACTTGATCGCGGTGTAAACGTTCTATCGAATTGTAACCGGGCGAACCGCAGCTTGAAAATCGAGCCCTTTTTCACGAAACCCAGCGACCTTTAAAATGCATCGATAATACGGCGCGATAGTCGTTTCCATTTCGTCCTTTGAAACCGTAGAATTGCTGGAAACGGTACCACTTGAATACCGAATCCTCACAGGATCGTGGACATTTGCGAGAAATATTAGTCGCGAATGGAACATTGTGTGTTTCAACCTCTCTCTACCGTACCACGGAACGTCTCGAACATGTTTCATAATTTTAACAATCTACAAATATCGCTTTTCGACTTGCCTTCGATTTGGATATCTTTCAAATATTTACATTTTTAAATAAGTCGAAGATTTATCTTGTCTATCCTTCGCCGTGGAATATACACGAGGATCAGTTGCAATTTTGACTAGGGGAATGTTCGATAGAAATTCGAACTCCAATTACTATTCGGTAAAAAGCAAGCTGACTCGATTAATTGGCAATTGAGATATGCGCAGATCGTGGAATAATGTGAAGTATGTTTAAAGAGAATATCGAGTATCAATGCTACAGTGTATTTATTCTTTCACAAAGAAAGGATAACATTTTCAAGGAATGGATTTGAATCTCAATGTTTCAATTTTTACTAAGGACGAATTACTATCGGTTCGATTACGTATTATCGGTATACTGTTGATTTATTGTAAAACGAGAGATACCGAGTAGAAGAGGCCGTAACGTAGAATTTTTTCTAAATGGAAATTTTAATTTCGCGTAGTTTATCACACTCGTTGAACATTGCACGCAAGAAAATGTATAACGTCAACGAAAATTTATGTTTCGTCGCATAAAAGCTCACCCCAAAAAGAGAAATTGGGATCAGTGTTACACCAGAAGTACAATTTCCTCGGGGAACGCGGTTCTCGTTCCAAGAAATCGTAGCTGTCCGGAACGACTGATGCGTGTTTCTATACTTTTCATGCAACTTGATTGTTCAAGTTTTTTCCCACGTGATTCTAATAGCGACTCTAAATATCTCCCATACTTTTTTCCCCTTGCAATATTTAAAAAAATATCCTACAAGGATAAACAATGTATCTGCATATTATTGATCGATATATAAATTTATATATATTTTATATGAAAAGCTTTCCGTATCTTTTAAATTACTTTTACAGAGTATTTCTCTCAGAAAAATTCTCTTCAAAGAGGCAAAACCATTACGACAGTGTTATTTCGATTTTTTTTTAATCCGTTTCAACAGCCGGATTACAAATTTTTCTCTCGCATTGGCAATGTTTTGAACACGGTCGATGGGAAAGTGCAATCTTTTTTTCCAAAGGACATATAAAAACACAAAGGAAATAGCAGCAATAGTTGCCATCTTAAGAGCGCCAAACACATCGGTGGCTCTTCAAGCTCGTCGAGGCAAGAAGAAAAGGAAAATTCACATTTCCTTAGTAAATGTCTCGTACGAGGGAAATTAGAGCGAGTTACGCACTGAATGTATTTTTCCCGGTATGCTGTGTAACCATTCCAACGTCTATCGATCCTGTTTCTTTTCATTTAAAAATCTCACTCGTTCGAGCACTCTTCTCCCCTAAGGATGATGCAAGTTGCGTATACGTGACCGTTGGAAACGCGAAAGTTGGAAAAAGCAACCGATAAAAACCGACCGACAACTTCATTCTAAAAAATACACACGGTACAAGGTTCGTTAGTTTGCGGCGAGCTTGACGGCCGTTCGATAGTTTGTTGTAATTGGAGAAAACTATGGAAGTAGTATAACCAGATAGTTTAACGTAGTAGCACGTAAAACTGTAACTGTTAAAATCTAATCAGAGAGATAGACGCTGCTCGTTGGACATCAGTTAAGTTTTCATTGATATGCAAACAATGGTTTTACGTCCGATGTCTTGGTTATTCTCTTTACCTCGTTGGACCGTAATTTAAACCTTGGTCGTGGCTGGTGTAATTTTACGAGAATACGTAATTTTCCGTAAGGGAAATGGAAAGGCAAATGACTCGGCGTATTTCGTCCTCGGAGTAATCGCGCCTCGCGGGACGAGTGGCTGGTCCATCTCGAAATTGTTTTCGATTATGCTCAAATTGTTTTCGGACATAGGGTATCCGCGAACACCTACATAAGTTAAAACGCAGCGTCTCGACGAAAATATTATTAAATACATTCACGATAGAAAAAGATCACGCGCAGCTCGCTTGCAGCTTCTATTTTCCTTATTAACATTCTCCTATTTCGCTGCAGTATTTTACGGATAAGAATTGCTTGTCGCAGTTAATCATATTCTCACTGTCGTCGTTCTCATTTATGGAAATATCTGAATTGCCGAAACGATTTTCAGATCCGAGTTCGGTTAGTGACAGACGGAGGATGAGTTGAGGCAGTGGACGAAGAAAAGAAGAGCAAAAGAGAGAGAAAGAGGGGCAGAGAAGCGAGCACGAGGCTACGTCATCGACAAATTTTCCTAGGTATGCAGCTAGCAGCGAGGATGCAACGGTCGATGACGTGAATCGACCGACTTTTCGGTCGATAACTGCCTGCCACGTCTGAATGGCTGGCCAACCATTTGGCTACTGCTGTCGGAGGACTGTCTTGCCATCGTACGGGGACCGGATGGCCGGTGTCTAAGCGCGTTTCCTCCGCGTGGTTCGCCGTACGATAATCTCGTCTGTAACCGATACATCTCCAGATATTCCGCTTCCATCGTCTCATTCCCAAATGCTGTTCGTTTACGGCTGAAATCGTTTCGTCTTCTCTACGGAGTTTCTTCGTACTCCGCTCGTCCATCATCGAGTTCGAATCGAAGAGAGAGAAAG
Organism: Bombus superbus; assembly: GCA_014737385.1. NCBI lineage: Eukaryota > Metazoa > Arthropoda > Insecta > Hymenoptera > Apidae > Bombus > Bombus superbus. Next base: position 969,461 of record JACXIK010000010.1, on the reverse strand, counting down.
AGAAAAAGAAAGATCGGAGAGAGAGGGAGAGTTGGCAGCACGTTGGAGTCGCGCGTTGGAGTTTCGCGAGACAGAGGAAGCGTGAAGCGAACGGGAACGCGGGAACAGGGGAACGAGCAGCAACGTTCGGAATAGCAGTTTGTCGAAGGTCGCTGCCGATCCACGTAATCAAAAAGTTTCGAACAGAGCGGGGCAATAGAAAAAGGCTAGCTCGGTTGATCTCGCAGGCGGAGAGGGAAACGAAGTGAATGGTGGGTTTGTTTTTGTTTGTTAATCGTACATCGAAGGTAAGTGGGCACTTTCCACGGAGGTTGTGTCCGCGTCCGCGAGGCGGATGAAGACAAAGCGGACGATAAACGCGGAACTCGTCGATTCTACGTACGTCGCCCTTGATTCGGAGGACAGCCACGTGTACCGTACACGTTCACGATCATCGGTATCGCAAGAATCACGTCGATTTCCCCACTAACAGCCACATGACTTGACGATCGCCCCACCTACCGCTGTTCGTCGTTGAGCGAAAGCGGCGACAGTGGCAGCAACGTCACCGACGAGGGAACGACGAGCACGACGACGACGACGACGACAACAACCATCGACGACACCGACGACGACGACGACGGGCACGTAGAGGGAAGAACAACAGAGAGTCGGTAGTTATCGGTTCGCAAGTGCGGAGGCTACTTAACGAGTGACATAGTCCGTTGGCGGTTCAGTTGGCCATAGACGGTCAGCAGGTGCGAGCTACGCTCTCGTATTTCACGTTTTTTCCGTTTTCTCTCTTTCCTTCTTATCCGTCTCTCTGTTCTTCACCTTCGCTATCGTCCGCTCCATTATCGCTCGCCTCTGAACATTTCGCTAAAAGACGTTTATTTCTATCGCGGGTGCGATAGATAGATAAGTGAGCCGTGTTGATCGTGGTGGCAGTGCTGGTGCCGTTGTTTGTTGTCGTTGTTCTTGTTATCTTCGTTGCCTCCTCCGCCGGTAGCAGCGGCTGTTTTAGTGGATAGTGGATAATAGTGTTGAGTGTGAAACTGGAGCCGCTAGTGGTAACAGTCGCAGTCGAGAGGCAGAGCTATCATGTGCCCGCGGAAGATCTTCGGACTGGCCATCGTCGCGCTGGTGACTCTTGGTGGACGAGTGGCAGCCTATACGAATCAATGGGCAGTGCACATCGAAGGAGGACCGGAAGTCGCCAAGCAAGTCGCACGGGAACATGGCTTTCAATATCTCGATAAGGTAGGAACGTATGCCGCGTTTTATTTTTTCCAGGAAATCCCTTTCGCGCTAATTCGAAGATTATGGAAGAGATACGATACGCGATTTATTCACTTTTTCGTTTCTATCGTTGCGCAACGATCCCTGAATAACTCAAGGTGCTAATATTTCGATCTTAATCTTAAGCTGTTATTAGATAATACCATTTATACGGACGAATACAAATTAAACGATGGCATTGAAAATGTATCGACTTGGCGACGGTAATGCCAAAAACCACTGTTCAACGAACAACTGTGATTTCACGCAGCAAGTATCTGCAATTCTATCGAAACTAACGCCAGTATATTACATCGTCCCATGTATCTTCGAATTATTCGCACTCGTAGAACAACTTTGTACATCGTGGATATAAAATATGCGATAGTATACGATGACTCTCGCTTTCGTGACGTTCAGTTTTTACTAACGTATGATTGACCAAAATTGCGCGTATAACTAGCAACGTAACGTATATATGCACAAGTATTATTGATACTGTACGTATTGTGTAAAATACAGATGTGTTTGCGCAAATCGGGGAAATACGCAGTATTGGTAGTGGTTTTTCCCGTACCGATAGCGAAAAAAAAGATCGTGTTGCAATTCCTCCTGAAACGTTTTGTAATATTTGAGAATCGTTCATGGACGAAAGACGGTCAAGTGTCGAGAATAATTTTCGTTACAAAGGCGAGGGTACAGCGTTGCGTGTTTGATCTGAAACGCATGATTAGGTTTCTCGAGGAAATTTCTTATATTTGCCACTTTTGCGTTTGGCTTCCAAACAACCGTTGGAACGTATGCTAATTTCTAACTGTTCAGGGTATCACGCTTAGCTTTTATGATTAATACAACGGATATAATTAACCAGGCGACTGTGCGACGAGAAGATATAATATGACCCGCGTGGCAAAGTATCAATTTCCTCGAAATCTAAAATCGCTGCAAATCCTAAATCCTAAATTCTTTTGTTGGTTGCCGGCTCGAGTTCGCGCGTAAGTTTTCTGGCATGAACGATCGAATCTCGAACGATGTAGCGATCGTTATTTAAGAACTAGATTATATAAAACGAGGCGAGGTAATAAGTAAGGTCCTTCGGAGTGAGCATCGAAGATCTCCGTTTTGTATAACCGCTCGAAACATCGAAACAGCCATCGACGAAAGTTCTTTTATCTCTGCTTTGTAACGAACAATGTCTACGAATCGAGGGGGAAGGAATCTTTCAAAAACAAATTGTTCGTGATTTCATTGCGATTACGCTACGTGCTACGTAGGATATGAAAACTTTTGAAATATTCGCATATTTAATTCGATCATTATTTAATATTCGAAATAACATAATTCGATAATTTAAAAATAAAAGAAGTACAAGGAAGTGGTTTTAGCGGAATTTTCTGTTTGCTTTAACTGCGAGCACGAGTCAAGTTGCTCAATTTCTTTCCATTCGTCGCAACTCTCTTTCCGTCGTGTAAGCAGATATGTTGCGTTCAATTTAATTGTATTTTCGTCGTTTTGCGACTGTCGTTTCGGTTTGTAATCGATTTCTTCGATAGTACGACGGATCGATGCTTATTTCTGTGGACAGATTGGTTCCTCGGAACATCACGTCGGCCTTGATATCACGGCCAGAAAATTTTTCGTGGTTTCGCGATCAAAGTGAGAAATTTCTGTGAAGTGGGTGGGCTCAATCGTGCGAGGCTCATCTTTTCCCGTGACGTGTAATATTGCACGGCTCTGACTCGTTGAAGAGGAACATTCCTTCAAAGTTCCTTCAAAGAGCATCCGAGAATATTTGACTGTAATTTTGATACTACTCCGCGTTCGCGTAATTTGCGTTATATTCTACGAAACTGTTTGTAAACTATCACGATGGGAAATTGTTGGTTTCTCGTCGGTAGTTTATTTTAAGTATTTTGCACACTTTCAACTTTTTACACGAAGATATTTGTTCAGCGCTTCCTGCATTTGAGATAATATTAAACAATCTTTTGTAAACCAGGCGTAGACGTTTCAATACCTTCTTTGTGTTTAGGGAGAAACAAAAGCATATATTTTACGTTGATTGTTAGTTTTTTTTTTTTATTCGGAAAAGGCAATCGGTATTTTTAGAACCGAAGGAAATTTTACCCTGTTACGCGATCTTGTTTCCCTGTCGTTGAACGATGTCTTAAATTTGTGCAAAATACGAAAGAATTTTGTCGATCACTCGCGTTATCTTTACGCCGAAGCTCATAACGTCTAAATCAGACGATTGAAATTTTGACCAAAAATGAGCGACGACGATCGTTGGAGGTAAAACGATGTCCCAATATTCGTTTGGAAAAAAAAAAGATAGAAAATAAAGAAACATGGTATGAGCGATGACATCATAGGCGTAAGCGTCGTTCTTTATTTAAAAAGGAAGGGTACAAATTCTTAAAGGAAATTTTTTGAGGATGAAAATGTTTGTATTCGTAGTACCCTAATAAGGAAACTTTGGACACCGAAACGAGGGCGTGGAATTATCCCTGCACATTTAATAAAAAATCCTGCTTTATTTCGAGGTAACTTTTATCTCTGCGTAACGGGGCCGGATAACTAGGTCATTTTTTAACCACTTTATGGGTTATTGCGACGTCGATGAAAGTTTGACGATTCGGCGTTTATTAATTTGGAAATGTATTAATTTGCACGTCGATCTTATATTTCTTTTCTCTTTTTTTCCCATGCATCGTCGTTCCTCTCGTTCGTTATAAATTACAGAAACTCGATTACTCCCGCGTCTTTGCACGTTAAAATGACGCGAAGATCGCTTCGACTGGTTTCGCGTCAGCGTCGAAGACGGAAATTAACCTTCGAACAAACATTTCTGCCTAAATAGTTTTCATCGAAGCTCTTCCTTCCTATCTTCGCTTTCCGCGTCAGTTCTCGTTCGATCGCGGAACATGAGCCTGAGCCGCCACGCGATTCAATGGAATAAAACATCCAATGAACTAAAACTTTGAACGGTCGTCGAAGTTTTCTTTCAGCTTTGTAATCGTAGTTTCCACTTATTTCATTTAAAAAAGAAAAAAAAAGTGGCGCAAGAAAAGGAGAATATCGTGGTCGAAACGAAAATTTTATTCCAACTAAATAGCCATTGATTGCGGATTCATAAGCATTACGACTAAGCTGGTTTCTTCTGCGAATTATTGTCGCGACTAATCTACGGACGAGACGCGTTTGCGTCTCGCATGCGATTCTATTGGCGGTGTAAAAGTTGATTCTTAGAACTGCACTTGGAACAATTGAACACGCTTTCGAGGCATCTTTCCGGCTAATGGCTTCTCGTTTTTAGCGTTGTTTGCACAGCAAGGAAAATTTACTTGCATGCCGATCGTTTCATTCGGGTTTCCCCACTTATCTTGTTTTTAATTAGATAGAAGGCGGTTGTGCGCGCTGAACGCGCCAAGGATTACGTAATAGTTTCGCTGAATTGAATGCATCTGACGCGAGGTTAACACGTACCAAACAGTACAGTTGTAAATAAAAATATTTGCGATTACAATGTACGAATTGAGAAAGATGATCGAGCACGACGTTGTCGCGTAAAATTCCACAATGGTCATTGGTAATATCGAGCCGTTTTAAAAGCAATACGATAAGCAATACGATAATTTATCGCGTTCTTATGGCAATAACGATTTCACCGCTGCGGTAAGAGATAGGAAACTCCTCGCGTCTTTTATCTTCTTAAGTAGGAGATGCAAAGGTAATCGATGCCGTTAGCGTTGGCTTGTTCTTCTTTTTAAACCTGTTAACTCCCACGTTCAATCGATTTATTTCGCACGTCGCCGATATTGCCGCGAATTTCATTTTGCCGATGCTAGCTCTTGCGTTAACTTCAACGTACTCCAGTGATCCGCGCGATGGAGTTTATTTACTTATTTTTCCCAAACACACACTGGCTAACACACACGCCGACGAGTTCATAGGTTTGTTCGCCGTGTTTTGCGTACCGGTTGTGTTTTCAAGAGCAATTTGCGTCGCCTTAAATTTCCGCCAGATGGTTCACCATCCGAGTTGGATTTTTTACCCCGTCTGAAATATGAAATGAGAAATTGAGATATTCGCGAAACTGCGCCACTTTTTCAATTTTATTTCCGCAATTTGTAAGGGAGATAAGTATTGCTCGATACCTCGCACCAAAATTCCCCTCTCTTCGAAGGAAAACTGTCCCTCGATTTCGCTAAATAGCCAGGGTACGAACAAATTTCCAATTATACCGTTCGAAATAATTTCCTCTAATTGATACAACTCGTAAGTAGTTAAATTTCTTTATATGCCTGATTGCAGATAACATGACCACGTTTCTTGTGTGCTTACTATTTACATGATCGGATGGTGGGGGGACCGCGACCCGTGACGATAACGGGGATTCCTAAAGCGTTTGCACAAGATCATCGTTTCCTTTGTTGATGCAACGCTTCGTTTATCAGTCGCCCAATGCTCGGTCATTTCATAAAAGATCCATGTTTTTTTTTTTCCCTATCGATATTATTCATTCAAGTAAAATTCGCAGTTCCGTGGAAGTAACTACATGCATTTATCGTTCCGGCATTATATCGCATGTTTTTAACGACGAGCGATTGTTCTTCGCTTTAGCGATTTCGTAACTGAGTTCCGTAATTATACATAATAGGAAGTCGAGCGTGTATCACGTAAAATAACGTGGAACATGTCGCGAAGCTCGAACAACTTATCCTTTGGAAACCCATTATATTAAAGATAAAACTCGATAGCGACTGAGCTTAATGTAAAAATTATTTCGATAAAAGCGCAATTTTCCATTCCTTTGAAATTGCGCGACGAGTAAATAGTTTTTTTTATTTAGCCACATATATGTCGCATGATTTTAAATAACTATCGTATCACGGAATAGTAGCAATTGTCTGCTAGGTGGAAACTTTTCACTTATCGTCTGACACTCTTGCTTGACCATTCTACGCGATGCTTCTCTCTTCTCGTTTTCGATTGTCGGATACGCTATGATTATTTGTCATCTACGCGTAAAACGACAAAGCTGTTTTATGTTGCCGTCGTCGCTTGAAATAATCTTTACGAATTTAATCTCTTTTTTTTTTCCATCGAAGATTAGACCTTAATTCCCGTTTGTTGCTTCGGAAAGTTTTTTTCCCCCGGGAATTCATTTTGTTTCCTTTCTGGTTATTTCAAGTTTTAATAACAGGCATTGTGGTGTATGCTCGCCGCTTTAAAAAATATACCCAATGTTTCATGCGTGATAAGCTCGTTATTGTTGGCATTTTTAATTTTTCTATTTTTCTCGTATACGTAGAAAATTTTAAACAATGGAAATATAACAAATTTTAGAGAGGTTCGTGTTGGGAATGTCTGAAACGAGGTCGCGCGATAAAAAATGGGAACAGGAACGGTCTATCCGTGCTATATAGTATTTAAAGTTTCGAAAATATATATCATCGCTTCAGAATCGAGTTTAATTTTATCAGGCCTTGTGGCTGTGTAGAGTAATTCTTTTAAATTACGAATGTGTATATATATATATATATATATATATATATATATATATAGTTAAAATATATTTCTTATTCTTCGACTCTGTCCAAATTCGCGTGAGTAGCTAGTAAACTCTTTCCCTGACAGTCTCTTAAATTTTTCTTAGGAGAAAATACGATCCACGAACTAGAGAACGTAAATAATTGTAGCGTTTCAAAAAGTCGGAGACGATAAACTTTTAAATGAGTCGAGTTTTCGTATGGAAGCATAGTCTGTTCGGAGAATGCGCTTAATCTCGCCGACTATAATTTTTAAGGCCGACAAATGACAAATATATCGGTATAACAAATATCACGACGTACTCGTCCCTTGGCACATATTTGCATTGAATAAAAATTGTGGAATTACCCTCTGCGAAGGATTGCACGCACGGGGACAGTATCGCGCGTGTACTTTTTATCTTGTTTAAAAACCATAACGAATTGCACGCTGACCGGATTGATCCTCCTTTTAAGGCGTTGTCGGATCTCTAGCGATTTTTTGGCCGTTCAAGTTCTTCCAATGGCGAAGTTTATCGACGTATCTGCGGTAAAGCGCGTGGTTATTATAAAGCGATTTAAAAAATTCTAGGCGAATGGGAGGAAGCGATTTGTAGAAAGAGTTTCGAAGCTCTTCCGCCGTGGTAACTTGTATCTTGAAAGTTCCGGGCGAAAGGATTATTTTCGCAACAATAAGATCGTGTTCGAAGTCCTGTTCGCGAAAGAAGGTTCGCCGTTAAATCCTCTTTGCACGTGGTAACGGTTCCGGAAAATGAAATTAGAGGCGTTACTTCGGGAAGGAAGGCGTTACGCGACTGAAATAACCTCGGCATTAATTAAATCGTTCCCTTTGATTAGACCTGGTAATCTCATATTAATCTCCGTATTACTATTTAGCAACAGAAACTTGCGCGGACGCGGAGATAGAAAGATTACGGAATTGTATAGGATCTGTTTAAAATTAGTAGGAAATAACTTTGTTGAAGTTGCATTTTAATTCAAGAACTTTGCATTATCATTGCGATAGATACGTATAATTTACGTTGGTAATAGGAGAATTTCCATTCCAAAGCTGTATCTATTTCTTCATCATCTGTTAATATATTCGTTTCTTCCGCGATATTTATTCGTCGTTCCGTACTTGAGCATTATTTTATAGTCGTGCAAAGCTTCCGCGTAATCGATTTAACGCGATTGGCCAAGCGCCAATTGCATTAAATACCGTTGATTCTGAAACAACGTTAAGCAGGGTATTCGGCTACGCGGAGCTAAAATTCATTTAGAAAACCGGACGACGATAAGCGGATATAAATCTTCATTTTCTACGGTACGATGTATCGTTCTCGTTTCATCTTTTATTGTATCATATTATCTCGTTGTATGCGTGTGTGCGTATATAAATATCTCTCCTGATAGACGTCTTAACAGACACCTCAAGGCAAATTATACTTGGATGAAGATATCGGTCGAAGAGTTGTATAATTTAAAGTCGATGAATCTAGAATTTCAAGGGTCTCGTACGTTATCCGACCCAACACCGTTTCTCCCTGAAACTTTGAAATACTTTTTACGCGTACCTTATTTGGCGATGGTCTAACATCAGCAAAGCGTCGAGCGCAGCTCGCTCGAACGAGGGGATGGAACGATTTCGTCCCTTCTCGATTCTCCTTGGGTCGATTTTCGATCGCGGATAGAGAGACAACGAAGAAAGTAGCTCGGTTCGTTTTGTCTTGAATTACGTTACCTGGGATTTTTCTTTGTTCGTTTGCTGCTCATCCGTGGTGGCATGCCGCATTCTCGCTGAAAGAAGTAAGGAAGTTTCGCAGAGAATAGATCCTTTCGTGTAAGTCCGGATTTCCAAGCCAATCTTCCAGGGCGATCTTACGAAACCCAACGTTTCACTGGATTAGCGTCGCGCGAGATTATACTTTCGGGATGCGCCTTAAAACTCTTCGCCGGCGAATCTTCGCGTGTCTCGAATTTGTGATTGCCGGCTGTTTGTCGGCGAGAAGCGTGCTCCAACACCTCAAGGTTTATGATACGCCATGGAAAACGAATACACACACACACACACACACACATATGTTTCTATGTTTCTATATACATGTATACGTAGAAACATCTCTCAAATTCTACGTGACTTTTATTCGCTTATATTGCTTTTAAATTAACCAAGCAGGTGTTCGGTTGCCATTTAGCGCAATTACCAGCGAATATGTTAAGCCGTAAAGCTGGTTTTCTTTTTCATATAATAAACGGATTTCATTGGAGCTGGCTCGGCGCAGATAGGATTTCACTGTTCGTCGTTGATTTTTTCCTTTTATATTAATAAAAATTTACGAAGGATGTTTCGAGACAGTCCGGTTAAGAAAAGATTATGAAAAATGCAAGTTCATAATCTGGATTTAAATTGCAAAAACTGCAATAGGAAAGGGGAAGGCTTTAAAGTTATTTTATGAGAGCACGGTAAATTCATCTGTTCTCTATGCTACGCTACGTTTCAATTAATAAGTCAATTAGTCCATGTATATATAACGATAGCTCGATTCTGCCGAATGGAAGTATATAGCTGTGAACTTCAATCACGAATATATATTCTATTCTACAGGGAATATCGTTTGTCGTTGAACAAATAATATAGTAGCCTACCTCTTCAAATATACGTACAAATATATAACATACGTACATGTATTCAAATTTTTCCATCAAAATGTGCAAACATATTATACACGTCGGTTCTGTATTTAATAAGACTGGACGACACTTTGTGACAAAGCTAGCGTAAATATCGTCGATGTATTTTTACGCTTTATGGAACGAAATACAACAGACCGTTGTTATATTTCGCGTACTTTTGTTACAATTTTTCAATAAAACATCCGCGAGCATGTTTTAAGGCGACCTTCCGTTTCTTATATTTACTTGTAAAACGTGTACGGTGGAAAAAATCTGCGACCTGTTCGATAAAATTCATTTTAATTTCATCTACATATTTGCATGAAACAGGAATATATCTTTATATTGATTTGTACGTTCGGATATGAAGATAAAAATGAAAGCTGCTTTCGATATTCATCATGTATATGTAATAACGCAAGTTAATCCGCGTGTAGATTAATCGAATGGAAATATTTTTTACAGCAAATATAGAGGGAATATTACCTTCGCAGCTGTGATTTTAGTATCGAATCTATCAATTTTTCGAATATGTTTTATCGACAACGTCGCTGGTTATGTTTACCTTTGCCCGTTCGTAATGTTTCTCGTGTCGTATGTAGCAGCATGTTGCATCGACACAATGCATCAGATAGTATCAAGCAAAAGGTATTCTTGCATTGTTCGACATACACATCCGAGCGAAACGTCGAACTGAACGTAACGCGTGTTTCGTACGAATGAATGGTTCGAGGACTCTTGAGAAGCATTGCGTTTTGAATGATCCTAGTAGGCGGTGAGAAGTACGAACAAAAGAGCATCGTTCCTCGATATTTGTAAGTCGTTTCCACCCTTGCCACTTTAAACGTGAAAGGGTGACTATGCCACATTAAGAGAACACTCAAGCAGGGCTAAACGCACCCTTTGTCTTTCCTCGGTTCTTATAGCTTCTCGAGATCAAACGATCGAGGGTGAACGAGCTAAAAAATTTCGAACCGAAAAACGAGAAAAAATTCCTCTTTTTTTTTATCGCTATGAAACAGAAAAACGCGACATAAAGTATTACGCGCTTGCGCACGCGCGTAATGTATTTTTAACATTCGCGAAACATCCCTTTCTTCCTGCTAAATTTTGCTTTTCTGTAGAATAACGGAATAATTTAATATCGAATTAACGTATTAAATAATCTTCGTAGGATAACGTATTTTTCTGTAGATAGCTTTGTATAAAGTACTTCTTGTTTTAGAGAAACGTTCAATAGTGAAATTCCATCGACAAAATATTTGACGGATAATTGAAAAGAAAAAGAAAAAAAAAAAAGAAAGAAACAAAAAGAGATCGAAATTGGCGCAGGTTGCAATTACACTTGTATGGTCGTCGAAACGAGCTCCGATAAACGCATAAATTAGAATTCAAATTAGAAATTAAATCCGTTCGTAATTCACAGAATCGCGATATATATGGACTCCATATGAATAGCAATCGGCGTTTGCGTGGCCATAAAACACGAGTTCCGCAAAAAGCCAATTTAAATTTCGAAAAGCTGCGGCCAGATCTCTCAAATTCTATAAATTATAAACGCCGACTGGAAACGGTCTCCTCTCTCTCTCTCTAAAATTCGTCACAGTTGCAAAAGAACCGCGATAATTTATTTGCCATTTTCCTGCTGCATTTTCATTCCACGTTGCTGGTGTGCTGGTCGACGGCACATCTGTGGCTCTATTTCCTAAATAATTCGTTGTGAACACGTGATAAAATCTGCACGCGACAATGATGCCATTGAATTCGCCGATGGTTTGCCAGGGGCGAGCCACGTTTCCTTAAGTATTTCAACCAGGACGGAAATACATACCTGGCCGTAGGTAGACAGGATGGGTCATTCTTCCTTTAAGACGGCACGTAGCTCGCTCGACGTCTCTGGTTTCCCTCTATTTTGGTTGCTTTCTATGCCATTCAGCATTTAGCGAGGTTGGCGTTTTGCGATACAATTTTAAAAATGGCCATCTACCTGATCTCGCTCTGCGTTTCTTCCATTGTTCCTATCACCGAGCAAGATTCTCTTCGCTGGTTGGCGAAATTCTTTCGCATTCGATGAAAGTTCTCCGGCGTTGCGTCGTCGTCCCGCTGAAACACGGGTAACCCGTGACTACGAAATCGTTCTTGCCTTTTCTTCGAGCTACGCCGTCCAAACGGCTGTTACGTTTGTTCGATCTGTTTCTTCTGTTGAATCACAGCGACTGGGAGCGAGTAAACGAGAGCGACCGAGGTGATTAAATTGTTAAATAGATTGGAAGAATGGATTGGCGGAATTATTATATTCGTTTCAATAGCGTGAATTTTACATTCGTCTTTGTTGATTGATAAATTGGCAGGTATTTGCGTCACTTGCGATTAAAGGAATCAGCTTAATGGTATACATTATTCGTTGTACATATTATTTTAGCATCGTACGTACGAAAGAACGTACAAGTGTTTTAATATCTTATCCGTAAGGGAGATTATTCGATTTGAAAATTCATCAGTTAGTTACGCACGTACGTGCTACGTATCTGTTAAGTAATTTCATTTTGTGAGTCGTGCGTACATTTTATGCGTCATATTTTAGAGCGGAGGAAAGAAGCGAACTGGAAATTAATAGTAAAACTATAGCGTTCAATTTGTGCAGTATTTTTAGTTTCGAAATCTTTTCTGCTTATCGCACAGCGTTGCGTTATTTTCTCCAAAAGTAGGTGGAAAACTGTAGCATAAATAGAATTGGTGGCATCACGGCTGCAGATATACGCTGCACATGGTGTATTTATTTTAAAATTTCGTAATCATATCCATTCGATCTAAAGAGTCGTATAACTTATCTTATCAGGTACTATTTTTTTATTACTTTATACGTACTATTATTCGTAAATCAAGATGTTTAAGAATCGACTTTTACTCCGGATTAGATCGAAGAATAATGAAATTTTGCGAAAATTCGGAGAACACAGAGTTTAGAGTAATTCCAAATATTTCGTCGACACTTAGCACGCGTTATTCGACCAAATACGTACTCCGCTTCTCAACGTCTTTCCTCAATTTTCTTCGACAATGAAGTTCGATTGGCCGAAGGTAATTCATCGATTGGCAAACAAACGAACGAAGAAAAGGAAGAAACATAAAAGACGGCCTATTCTTTTAACGTCTATCGTCGATCGTTATGCGTATCCTAAAGAACGATCGAAGCGTTCGCGGCCGAGCTGTCTTTTCGCCTCGTCGTATTCCTTGCAGAGATTAAAGTCGCGCCGGAGAATTTTTTTCCTCCTCTTTCTTTCTGTTTCACCGATTCGAAGTGTCAATGGCCAGTACTCACCCCCCATGGTGGCAACCCTTGTGTTTCTATCCCTCGGCGAGCCGACATTGAAATGCGACGAAGCGTTAAAAGCAGGTTTGCCTAGGAAAAGGAGAACGAGCCAGGGAAACGAGAAGCTCCGCAGGAGAGAGAGCCTCGACGAAGTACAGGTCGAGGGAATTACACGGGGAAGAGTGGAAGAAGTGGAGCGCGATAAACAGAAAAAGAAACTGGCAAAGGAGAAAGGAAAAGGAGAAATAATTGAAGGAAGATAGCAGCGTGGATAAGCAAGGAAGATGCATCGGGGCAAAGGGGACAGAATGAGAGGGAGATTCATGCCTTGGCTCTTCTCTTCTGACTTCTTTATCTGAGTGTAACGAAGAGAGTCGGCCATTGAGACGGTCGACGTAGAGAAGGCAGGCTGGATGGTATACGATAGGAAAAGGATATGCACGAGAGGAAAGAAGAGAGAGAGAGAGAGAGAGCCGTTCCAGCGGTCGGAATTTTCTACCCTTTTCCACGTTTCCCGCCCTTTCCTTTCTCCTCTTCGCCCTTCTAAGTGACTCTTTGAACCTTTCGGATCATTTTGTTTCTTTATTGCAATTGCGGTCCGCTCGATTCAGTCAGAGAATTCGATTAGGTGTCTCATTGTGGCATTAAGAAATTGCCTTGTTACTCGTTTTGCAGTCACATGGCCGACGGGTCAGGATTGTTTGAACGTGATTGCGATCGTCGAGCAGCAGTTTCGAACATGTGCATCGTAAATGGCCTCGGTTTATTTCTCAGCTCGTTCTGCTCTAGACGTTTACCTTGCTCTTCTTCGAATTACTTTTATCCGTAACTTCTAGAACCAGCGACGAGATAGTCGATGTTTCATCGATTTTCTGTCTGAAATCTTTGATTAACATTTTCCAATTGTCGTTCCTTTTAAACTCGAACTTTGAAAATCTATGGATGGACGGAACGCTGCGGTTCAAACCACTCTTCGATTGTAAATGATAAATCAGCAAGCGATCGTTTAAAAAATTAATCTATCGAACGATCATTCCAAGAACGCGTTATCGTAATTGAACATTAAAACGTATTCGTGGCACGTATTGCGCTGCTCGCGTGATCCTCAATTACGGAGGACCTGGCACATGCGAACCTGCGTGTCTTCGTCATCTCGATTATTGCTTCACTCCGCTACCTCAATGTCAAGCACACCATTCTATCGTAATCCCGAGCATGGGAACCGATCGTATTAATTGTCGCTATAAGGCTCGTGAGCCGTCTTAAACCTGACAAAATGTTAATTAACAATGAACGCGCCGCGGAGTCGTTAATGAAAGCGTAATGAACCAAAGAGAATGGAATTGACGGTGTTGCCACGGTTCCGAGGCCCAGAGGCCATTTGCACTCCCATGGGTAATTTGCATCTTGCTGCAACTTCGCAACTTTCACATTTATTTGATATTTGGTCGAACGAATTAGGAAGCGTAGTCGAGGATAATCTGCTTCTAACAAGACGTGCGTATGAACAGCATTCCTTACGCGCGTAGAAAAACTACGTAGTAAAAACCGAGCATTTTTGTTCAATTTTACGACAAAATTTTTCTATGTCTGTTTCTGCGTCTGTTCTTGTTTTAAGTTGCATCTACCGCAAGGTCATTAACCACCGAAGAGCGTAAAAACGCGCGAGTAATAATCGTGAGAACTATGAGAGAATCGTAAAGGTGGACCTACTACAGTTTTAGCTGGATTTCGACCATCAGAGCGCGGCTCTGATAGGCACGATACGATCAAGAATAAATCGAGTTGCGGAGGTGTTGTTGGCTGAAAACAATCTTTCCAATCGACTGATTGATCTAGTTCACGACAAAATACTTTGTATAGTAATAGAGATATAGCGAGAGCCTTATCTGTTCCACATTTAATATTTACGTTAAGCACTGTTTATACTTGCAATTCCGTAGTAGTATCTGTTCTGAGGAGAGATAATCTATTCCTTTCGCAAAAATTTATCGCGGTTCTAATTCTGTACTTGGAAATCGGATATTAAAAGCTAAGCACGTTGTCGTTACTTTTTAGAAATAAACTCGTAAAACGCGAAGCGACGATAAAAACTGTGAAAGCTCGACGTCTATAATTCATCGCCAGAAATGAATCACACGCGTGAGCCGTTTGTTTGAGAAATATTGTAAAAAGCGATCGAGCAAAGATCAACATGCTTCTGTCGATCGTCCCATATGTTCGGTCCGTAACCTCTGAATGACGTGTAATCGCTTATATCATTCTTACACGATTCGAAGCCCGATTCTATGATCAGAGCCCAGGTTCTAGCGTGCTAAACCGAGCAAACTATTCGAGGATGTATAGAGTCAATTTCAGGGACTCTGCTAACGTCCCTCGTTAGAGTTAGAAGGGGTTAATAATCACGCTTGACACTGTTTCCGTGATTCGCGCAATCCTCAGCTATGCGAAGAAACGGGCGCGGGGCTTAGTTGATAGCATCTTGTTGGGCGCATTAACGCGGTACGTTCCTAGTACATGACGATACAGGGAACATCTTGGCGTGCACACGCGTACACCAGTCACGTATACGCATGCGAGGAGCCGGTACAAATACGGACGAAGCCGGAGAGAGAGTCAATGCACCGAGTAGCTGGATCAATGAGGCTGATTACTCAGCTCGATTCTCTTGTAGACACGAGCCAGACCGAGCGAGGGCTCTGCGCCTCCGCTGCCTCCGCTGCTTATTTTCCGGGAGAACGTCGTCGACGGTGGAATTAAATCGTGAAGAATTGAAAACGCTTCAATTACGGGACAGGGACGCGTGTTCTCAAGTGCAAGGCTCTCTGCCGTTGCCAGTTCGAGAGCCACATCGGCGAAATGGTGTGGAATTACGCGCCTATGGAGAAGTGTGCTCCGATACTTTGCCTTTGCTTCGTTTGGATTCCTTTTGCATGGCATTAGTCGACGAGCAGTTGCTCGTCATCCAAGGTTCATTAGGATATATTTCAGCGTACATAGCCGAGTAGGAGGAATCGAGGAATCAGTCGTGGTTAGGATCGAAGGTACTTGTAAAAAAAGTATAATCGGTGATAAGATGTAATATATTCGCCGTAGTAGAAACGTTTTGAACGCGTATCGATCTCGGATACTTGTATTCAGTAGTGTCGAGGAAGTTGATTAACTGCTTAAATGAGTTTACTTTGTTACGTTAGGTACACTCTAAGGGAGTTAATTCTCCATTGTGAGATACATAGCTGATTCTGTGATACTAGAACGTTCTGATATAAAAATAACGATAACTAACGCATAGTAGTTTGCAAATATTTCGCCGACTTCGCTCTGTAATTTTAATATAAAACTCTACCGGAGAAAAATCCATTTTACAAAGCTCAGACATACGTTTTTCCAATATCTCTCCATTCTTTTATACTCTTGCCGAGCAAACTGTTTACTTGGGTCGTTCACTCTCGGAATTACTATCGGATACTTATCGTAATCGTCCTTTTTCATCGTCGATCGAACGTTTGCCCTTTCACGAGAACCAGAAGCTCCAAGAACACAGTCAAAACGTTCTGCCACGTGAGTTTTAATCCGCGAGGAAATCGTCAGCGGTTGCTGATTAGGAGAAAGGGCAAGCAAAAGTGTGATTTGTCCAATCTCCCGGGAACTTTTACTCCGCCAGCCTTATTGTTCTTTCGGTCTTTTCACGTTCTTCAATTCTCTGGTCCGTCAGTCACGTTTCCAGGTTCGATCATACCCTGACACGTCCCTGTGTTCTCTGCGACTGGAAAAAGCAGCCTGGGGCAACTCTCGGGGAAATTCGCGAGGAAAAGGGGATTTCTTCGTTTCTCTCCGTTAAATGAAATTCACGCGCGGTATCGTATCAATTCGTTTCAAAGTTGTTGCCTTATTCCCTCTCGGCGTATCACCGAAGAACGTTCGATAAAATTACATTTGTTGCCACGTATAATTATAAAATATATTTCCTTCGTTCGTCTTGAAATGTCAACAAATATTTACTTGGGAGTTTTTCGCGAAGCCTGATAGTTATTTGGTACTATGTACCAACTTTGAATCGGATTTTTATAGCGAGGCAAGTAGATTATGGCTTTCACTAGGACTTCGGATAAAGATGTTACCGAAATGTAAAAATAACGCAGAGCACTAATTCGAAAGCAAAAGATTTCCCATTGTTTCTACAAAATCGATAGCAGTTAGTTTGGTTTCGCTACGGGTCAAACCGAGCGCAAATAAAAGTTCCATCGCGATTTAGATTTCTTGTTTTTCTTTCTTTGTTCGCCATTTACGTCCATTCAAAAAGCATCTTCTCGTCTACAACGGCATGGAACAGTCGTAATGTGTTGTCACTGTCTGCAAATAGAATGATCGTAACAAAGAGAAGTCGAAATGGCAAGATCAAAAAAATGGAATGTCAACAATTTCTAAGAGTTACAATCGCGCAGGAAAATATTTCCAGCTCCCGTATATTTTACTAAAATATGACGGAATCTCCATTAGTTGAGAATTTACTATCCGTTTCGACGGTTCCAACCTTTCACTATCCAAACGTTCTACGATATTATCAGAGTACGTATTCCAGGTTCTATATACTTTAATAGTTCGTGCGTAATGGTATCTCCCCCCCTCTCTCTCTCTCTGAAACTTGTGTAAATGACGATGTGTCGATATTAATTTAAATTCTAAAAGTTGCACCGATTCGTATATTTTTATGAAAAATAATGACACGCGCCGTGTCCAGCGAGCTTTCTTTGCCAAAAAGTTGAGTAACATTTAGCAGACGACTACACGTATGGTTTCAGGTTGTTTCAATTTAGCTAAGAAAATCGTGAGTGGCACGACTAACGTCTTCACATTGTTAGACTGGCCGTGCTTGCATCAACAACAAAGTGAACTTCAAATTTTACTTAACCTACGTAATTTGCGTTCTCGATACCGAGAGACGGCAGTAACTTTGTTCGCGCTTCCAAGCTTATTTCTTCCTGCAATTGAATTGCTTCACTTGGTTCATTTAAACTCCTCCTAAAGTTCGTAGAGGCAGCTTTCTATGGTTTTATTATAATAAATTCGTATGTCATTACGGTTAAGAGACACTCTGACAAATGATCAACCAGACTTATATTTCTTTAATAAATCAGCTCGAACAAACTGGTTCTCCGCAAACATTGGATAAATTTCTTATCTTCCCTTAACGTTCGTTATTTATAATTCTTGTTGCCCCGCGTTAAAACGTTCAACCGCGAAGATCCAGCGAATTCTTGTTGTTTTAATATCAGCTAAGAAAAAAGAGAGTAGAAAGAAAAGAAAGAATCTTTAACGAGTCGCACAATGAAGTTGTCACCGCAGCAAGAGAAACTATTCCGCTTCTCAAGCAATTAAGGCGACCGTATTAAATAGACGAGCGACTTTTCTCTTCGACATAGCAGCTGTCGTTTGCATAAATCCCGTCCTAGCAGTTGTGTCATGATTTAAAGAGGCGAAAGATGGCTGATTTATCAGCGAAACGAAGAAGGACTCTGCATGGATAACAGCTTCTGTTACTCGATGCGGTGACGACACCGCCACCGACGACATTTCACGAGTGGACAACGTTGGAAGAAACTCCCTTTCTACTCGTCGGCGTTACCTCTCCTCTTCTTCTTTATTCCGATATTTTTATCTTTTTATTTCCTTCTTTTTGATATCTACTCTTCGTCCATATTTCCTTCTGCCATCGGCGCCGTAGGATCGCGTCGAAGTATAAGGCATCACCAACATTTCCCTCTGTTCCGCGGAGCGAAATCCTCTCCTTCGTCGTCGCCCTCGCGCTCGCTTTTTCCATTTTCCCTTCCCTTCCTCCCCCTTTCTCATTTCTTTTTTTCTTTTTTTTTTTCTTGCAACCGACCCCGTATAATTGCGATCCTCTTCGCCTCGCCTTTTTCCAGTAATTGCATCCACCGAAGAAGATTCGTCTTTTTATTGCGTCGGGGAAGGGCGCATTATGCCGGGCCGTCATCATTGTCTTCGCGAGCATTAGCGAAGAATTGTGTTTCTAGTGGCAGTCTTTTAGGCACGTGTAACAAGTTGATAGATGCAACTAACGAATGAATATAAGGGAACTTCTTCTTCGGACGCGTGTCTCGCGTCGTGTCGACCACGTTTCCCTTGTTTTCCAATTTTTCTGTCGTCACGTGCGCGAACTAAAATGTTTTCAGCCGAACGTCCTTCCCTAGGTTAGGATTAGGGTTAGGGTTAGGTCGTTTCACGCCGATTAGGTTATCCCATGCTGTATATTTTTTGAAAATATGCCGTTCAAAAAATGATATTTTTCTAGCGAAAGCGTGGAATAATTCGTTTGCAAATTAGATGGTAAAAGGGTATTAAAAATGTAATATTATATTTGGGGATTGGACGCATTAATTCCTAAAAGGTACACGGTGGAACGTGTGCATTTTTTCATCAACGTTTCTCCATATTTCATTTTCTCCGGGTTTTTCCTTTGTCGCGATATGCACGAGAGCTTGGCGATTTTCATCGCGACTTTGGTATTACCGGAATCCCCTTCGACTTACGGAGGTGTAAAATCCTCTCTGCGAATATTTCGCCAGGTTATCCGACACCTGTTCTGACTTATCGATATAAATTCACCGCTGACTCTTCCTCGGTTTGCATCTCCTACGCGCGAGGCTAAAAATGATTTCTTTTTTCTTCTAAGGATAACCTGGAACCGAAAAATCACGATCTAAAGTCGTTTCGATTTACAGACAAACCGAATGGGATGAACTAGATCTTCTGTATTTTTCATTCTAAGAAGTATATTTCGTAGATGTTATGAATTTCATATTTTGAAATACTTTGTAAAATATGTGAAAATCTCGTTGAAACTACACAAATACATACCTAACGACATTCCTGTAATTTACAGCTGGAAAATTCAATCGGCAGTGGAAGCGTGACGTGGCGTGTAATTAGCTCGCGCGTTGCATTAACGGAAAATTAAATTAATAAATCAGCGTTTTTCCCGCGACGATGGCTGTGTTCGTTGGTTCTATGTTGATCAGCAGGCGGATATCACTAATTGCTTTTCACGACGAAATGGAATATTCGTTTTCATTCAACGACGCATACAGGCGAATAAAAATCCGAGAAACGCGAAATTTGCCTTTCTGATGGGACAAGATTTATTGAAACAAACGGTGTACGATTCGTGGAAGCACTGTTGATTTTCCTGCTGCATTCTTCTTTTTTGCTTGTTCTTGTTTCCTCCCCTTTTTTTTTATTCGTTGTTGCTGTGTTATTTTCGGCAGAGATGCGTTCCCTTTATGGGAACAACAGTCACGCATAATAAATCACGGAAAAGCTCGAGACTCATTCGTCTTTCGTGAAAACACCTTTTCGTCGTATTAACTATTCCAGAATTGCAGGCGACCCAGCGCATCATTTATCACGTTATATGTAACTTACCGTTGTTCATGGGTTCGCTATGTGTGTATTTGTTCCTGCGATGCATTCATGCTTCCGTTGTTCATTAGATGCACGATTTTGTTTCTTGCAGCAGACGAGATACGTCTCAGCGACGAATAATATTTTCGAACGAGGAACTAGAACGACGGACAACAAAATAAATCTAGCGTCAACGCGACGTAGGAACTTTTACGTAGAAATATCTATTCTTAGAAATTCGAAAGCTACCAATTCGATTAATAATAATTATCGAATAATAATAATTGATTAAGCGCATCAAACCACTCGGCCTCTGGAGAATGAATACGTGGATTGTTTCGATTAATTTTCTACTCGTATCTTTCGAGGTGCGCGGCAAGATGGACAGAGAAAAATTGAATTATCTTAAGCTATGGAAATATTCAATTCCATCTTCTCGTAAACTTTTCTAGCTTCTGCATAGCGTATTCGGAAATCGATCTCATTAAACGTAACGTATTCCATAATTTTGCATAATTCATCGCATATCCTGTAAGACCGCGGAATGATATTCAAAATAGTAAGTTTCTTCAAATTCAAGGTTCAGGGAAATTTAAAAAGATAATTTTGATGCATGAGAGAAGCTCGTGCGAAGATAATTCCGTGTTTCCGCGAGCGTTGCAATTCGATGTCCTTTTGTGTCAAAGTTGAATTTTTTATTGTTAGTTTTATGAGCAAGAAGGTAATCCTGCGGCAACTTTCTCATAAAGAATTTTATGTCTATTTATTGCAATTCTTTTCAACTTTCCCTGAAAAGATTCGTGAATTTGGCGAGTATGAAACGTACTTGCGCGCCGCTATATCTTTTTTCCGTTTTTACGTGCAGCTTTTACACACACGCTGCATCTCAAAGTACGCGTTTCTGCATTTGCGAATGTTCGACGTCGACGAAAGAAATTGTAGAATTTCATCAAAATCATTGGCGAATTGAAAAGGCGGATCGTACGAAAAATGCGTTCTAACTTTACAAAACGGAATTACGATTGATTAGAACGATAAGTAGATAATGCACGTCGCAGAATAGATGAATGCAACCGATATGATGAAAAATTTCCACCATAAGGCTGAATGTACACGAGTGACATTTTATCGTGCGATCTCACCGCGATTACACGGCGTTGTTTTCCTATTAAGAACATCAAAGACATGCATACGATCGCAGCGATATCGCACGGTAAGACGTCGTTCATAGAATTCCCGCGTAAAAGTTACCAATACTCGTATAGCATACAAGTACCAATTTCAATTCTTCTTTTGTTCGCCATTGTAGGCGTTTGCACAGACTTTTCTACTTATTATTCGCGTGTATGAGCTGGCACGAAGCGGATTAAGAAACTCGACGCGCCCAATCGACGAATCCTACAAATTTTTAACACGCCCTCGATCGATTTCTCAAGGAGACGGCGATTATAAGAGCCACCGATCGATTAACTCTTTGCACTCGGACGATCTTTACAGCGAAAATTTGTCAAACCAAACATTTCGTTCTAAACAGAAAAACATTCTAAATATTCTCTCTTATGAAAAATCATAGCGAGATTCAGATGTGGAAATGAGACGAGAGCAAGGGAATACTGGAAAGAAGAAAGGGAGAGAAGATGTGGATTATGCAAAAGGAAAGAAGAAGACCCGAGACAAGTGATGGAAGAGTGCGAAATAACAGGAGGACCAAAGGGCATGGAAATAATACTAAAGGAGACGGGGGAAGGGCTGACGGAACTAAAGAAAATTTTAGAAAGGAGAAGTGCAATACAAGGAGGGGAGGAACGAAANGCAAGAAGCACAGAAAGGAACCAAAGTACAAAAGGTGCAACAGCGGTAGATAATAGATCATAGGATAGAGCGTAAGAAATAGTTTATAGCATAGAGGGTAAGAAGAAGATTACAGTAGACAAGAGGTAGATTTAACCATTGTAGAATAATAAGACCGATAAAAATGTAAGCGAGCAAGGAATGTAAAGCCAGAAGTCCGTCCAAAGCCGAAAGGCAAGGACTAAGTTCTAATAAATAAATAATAAATATTCTCTCTTATTTTTGAAAAGAAGATCAGACGAACATCTTCGCCATATCGTATCGCCGAAACGGCACCAGTGACGCGCAGAATGTTCAGAATCGTGTTTGCACGTACGTCCGCAATTAGGGACAAACTTCCAGTTGCCTGTTATTGCTCTGTACCGTGAGATTTTGGAAGTGAAGTTCGCGGAACGATCTTTACGTGTCCCGAGATTTCCTTATCCGCTGAAGACTCTCGCGATACCGTCGATCGTGGGTGGTTCATCCTCGGTCGACCGTTAGTCAACCAACTCCGAAGAAAATCAAATTGCTCGACGTGTTACCGTCGTTTGATCTCGCTGTAGACTATGCGCGCGATACTGCGTTGCACGTTCATGCGGCACATATATTGTTATGCACGATATTCGTGCAAGAACGGCCACGTAATTACTCGAACACGGTTGTCCGTTCGCCATGGTTACGTGCGTTTCGCAGAACGGCCCGGTATGCGCTGTAGAAATAACAACAGCCGCTTCCGTAACTGGAACGTAACGTAGAGTAGCGCGAGCGAGAGAGAATGGAGTTGTAGCGTCCTTCGTTGATACCACGGCTGCGTGATGTTGCCCAGGGACGTTTGACCGTGGGCAAAAGCCAGGCATACGAACGAATTTTCCTCGCGATGGATCAATTTTTAATTAGAATCTCCCGGCACGTGAATTTTCTTCCGCGTCGTTCAATGGAATATCCGCGTCACTGTTAGACAAAATCTCGACTTTTCCAAGGTGGTTTCGGCCACGTTCGCCGGCGAAATAATCGAAATCCTCAGGACGCGACCGGTCCGAGTCTCAAATGGAATATGATTTTTCATTTCTTGACGAAGCTTTCACGATGCTCCTTGGAGTTTCTATACGCGTTAACAGAGCGTACAGTTGCAAACACTGGTCTCTCGTGATTATCGGAAGTCGTCGATTTATTTGTCACGGTCGTTTGCACCGAAGAAACCGGATTCTCCATAGAAATGATAACAGTCGTACAAGCACGCGATCATTATATGTAGTTTTTCGTAAATCACAGGGGAAAATTAACTAGCCATTCTCGTGCCAGTCGTCCTTCACTGGCAACGATCAATTAACGTAGTACCCTCGAAATCTGATTCAGTAGCTATACTTTGTACGAAATACAGGTAGGAAAATACATATGCAACTTGCAATTTCTTATACCTGTTTATTCGATACGATGAATGCAGCTGTTTGATAGATATTTCGTATCTTTCTCTCTCTCTCTCTCTCTCTCTCTCTCTCTCGTATGTAATATTTTTCACGAGAATTGCATAGCGTGTAATAGTCGAGTGAATGATAATTCAGGCGATGTATTGTTGAATGTAACACAGTCGAGTGCAAGTACATGTACGTGGATTTCGTGTGAAAGGAAAAGCGGAAATAAAGGAACTAGCAGGATAGAAGGCTTTCAGAATGAATCAGAATAAGTAGGTCCAGACAGAGTGATATAGGCACGCGTGGAATCTAGGGCTACGTGCTCCATTTCAGTCTGAATTCAAGCTTCATCTTTGATGGTGCCGTACTTTCGGAAAATGCAGAATCGAACCTCGATACACTTGGTAAAGGATAATTTCGTGTTTACCTCGTTTCTACGGTGCGTGGTTCGAATAACTTTCACGAAAGTGAAAGTACATATCGATAGCTTAAAAAAAAAAAAAAATCATCCCTGTATTGTGATCTTTGCATCTTACGGAGCAAAATGTTTGCAACTTACATACGCGTACGTATAAGTACAGTACAAGTTACGTACGGCCGATTCTATATAAACGGTTGTCGATAGAAATGCCGAAAAATCGACAGAATTCGTTCGTTTCTGCAAAGATCGATCAAAGAGAATGGAGCAATTACGAGACTCGAAAGAAAATCGTGAGAAATACCGATAGATGGAAGATATTACGATACGAAGTAAAAGAAAATTCTATTGCCGTGGAACCGAATGAAAATTACGAAACTCGGAGTACCGAGCGCAGAGATAAATCAAATTTCAACGATTTGCAGAAGCAACTTTCAGTTCTTTGATGATTTGTTTTGTTCTCTACTTTCAGGACTTTCGCTATCAAAAATCATTTCGAAGTAAATGTTTCTCATCGAGTCAGCACTCGATTCGGCATAAAAAAAGACGCAACAAAGAGATCCAGCGCGAAGAATTACGTAGAAACGAAGGGGAACGGTGGAAAGGAGAATTAAAACGGTAGCTACGAAAATAAATAGAAGCTTAACGTGTCAAAAATCACGATTCGAACAGGGGCAGTAGGTTTTTCGAAGAAGCGTACACATACAACGAAAGTAGGTTGATTTAGATTGGATTCAAAGTGTCCTTACCTCGGGTGCATCCTCGATAGTCTCTCTCGTGTCCTCGATCACGTTCACACGCACAGACACGACTGTGTGAGGGTCACGTGTTATCGAGCGCGCATCCCTCTCATTTTGGTCTCTCATTCTATACAGCGATTCAACGCGATCTCCTCTTGTACATGTACCAATCAAATCTCTCTGATTTTTGACAGCTTCTTCGTATTAACGGACGAAGCGCCCTTTGTTCGCAATAGAAACGAAGAAAATTTTCTGCTCCAAGACCCTTCGAACTTTATCGAAAAACAGCTCAATTTTTTTATACAAATTAAACGCCTATCGAGACAGTCAAGCGAGATATTTAACGAAAAATCTCTATTAGCGGTCTGAAACGCCGCGTCGAAGAATATCTCCCGTTGCCAAATAAAAATTCTTACTCCGACTATCACGGCAGATACAAGCGACGCGCGAAACCCGCTAAAAGTTTACAAAATGAAGATCGATCTTGCCGATTGGTGAACTGTACACGGAGGAGCTCGAGCAACCAGTATAAAAGTATACGAGGCGAGGATACGAATCAGCTCCCGCGTGTCTCTCGTTTTGTTCTCGTGCAGGGCGAGAGCGAGAAGTTATGTGTGCCGTGGTTGGAGAGTTTGCGCCCGCTGACTGCAGAGCTCAGAAAGAGACGGGAAACGGTGATGTATGTTCGCAAGTTGAACGAAGATGGCTGATCTGTGCCCGAGGTTTCGCCCGCTTCCGATAGGATAACTTGCTGAATGTTATCCCGCTGGGATTCCCGAAAGGTTCTTTCACCGGAAGCAGAGGCGCACGGCGAGTTGGCCGAAAAATTTTTCAATAGGTCGCGGTAAAGCTGATTTTCAAGTATTAGACAGGGGATTGAAGTGGCTTTGCCTAGAATCGCGACTATCGCCGGGAAATAAGATCGAGGGGATCTGCGTTTGATGCTGTTTCTTCAATGAGGATGCACGGCAGAACTTTCCAATGGCGTTTCGGTTCTCCCTTGCTCTCGGGCAAACGAAAGCGTTTGTCTTGCGGATTCCTCCGGGTCCTTCGGTAACACGACCACGTGAAATCTATTTGCGGCTGATCGTGGAAGCTGCAAAGTCTCGGAGAGCGAAAAACGACGTTACAGAAAATATTATGCAGAGTGCAATTCTCGTACTGTTACAGCCATCGCGATACGTCGTTTTTAATTAAATTCGCGAATTCTATTTTCGATCGTCCGATAGGACGATAAAACTGCCCAACCAAGTGTTTAGAAGTGTAGAATCATGGGAATCGAAAGGAGAAAATTCCCGGATCCGTGATACGCGCGTGTCACCGTTTGACGATAATAGAGGTTTCCTAGACGTTGAGCCGAAGAAATTTCACGAACGCGTTTACGAACCACGAGAAAGTTTTGAAGTCGATCGAAGACGAGCGCACGGATACGAGGAGATAAATGCGCGTGCCTTGGAAAATCGACGACGATGTATGTTCGTAAGTTGAATGAGAATTTGCGCCCTCTGCGCTTCAGCTCGGTTACTGAATATTTTCACCGAGGCACGGCAAATCCTCTGTTGTAAATCGTGTCCTCTCGGATCGGTATGGAAAGTATAGCTGGAATTGAAATTTTTAGCCGGATCATTCTGGCTGCTAGCCTTGGTATTGGCATAAATTATTTACAACATACCGCGGTATCGATATTTTCACTATCATCCTCCAGATTTTCGCGAGAGATCTGGTTTTCTAGATTTCCCCCACAGGCTTTCTACACTGTGAAGATCACGAGTCCATTTTTGCTGATTGTATAATTGTAAAATTGACGGTTAAAACGGACAGTTCTCGTCCAATCAATTTATAGCTCGTACGATTCTATAATGACTTTATATTTTTCCATCTGCCGCGAAAGCCATATATTATATTATGCATAGTTCGTGCATCAAGCGAAAAGTTATATTTTTCCTTACAAGATAGGAAAGTATGAAAATACGTACAAAGTGGATTGCTGCAATCCTTTCAATTTTACAAACAATATTTCAACCTTAAGATATA
This sequence comes from Bombus superbus, assembly GCA_014737385.1. Taxonomy (NCBI): domain Eukaryota; kingdom Metazoa; phylum Arthropoda; class Insecta; order Hymenoptera; family Apidae; genus Bombus; species Bombus superbus. The sequence goes on along the minus strand of JACXIK010000010.1, from coordinate 942,825 downwards.
CGCACACAGAAGCATATTCTTTCGAAGATACGTATCCAGGTAAGAATTCGTAAAAGATTCTCGGCCTCGCGCGTGTCAAGCTGCAGGGGTCGAATGAAATCCAACATGGAAGAAACTCTGCCTCGTTGAAAAGGCGTATTGTTGAAAAGGGTGATAACGGCGGAGGGAAGAAATTTTAAGCAAGAATAACGGAAGCGCATAATAGGAAGCAGAGGGAGAATTTGCATTCACCGCATTTACCGTGGCACACCGGTACTCGTTGTTTTCCGTGAAGGAATTTTTGTTGAACGCGAAAACTTCATTTGGACTGAAATTTCCTCGAGCGACGAGTACGAACTGCATTGAGAAGAAATTTTGATGGAAACTCGAGCGAAGTGAAATTTAATCGTGTCCGAACGTAATTCGAGCTTTTTTCACAGGGCTGTAACAAGACTCTGGCGTATTATCATACCTTGATTACCGATTAGTTTTTATTCACTGCTCGGGCTAGCTTTGAGTTATCCCTTACGCCTTAAGCTAATCGCGCGATATATGACGAGAATTCCAACTCTGCATTATAATCAAAACGTAAAGATAGATAGTAAAAAAAATGTTTAATTTTCTTTATGTTTATTCTTTCGTATCGTTAAACTCTTCTTCTCGTTTTTATTCCCTAGCCAATGGTAATCGAGGTGCGTCAGAGGCTGTTTAGTATCGACCCATCGTTATGAATATTTACATATATTGGCCGGTGGTTTACGATACATAATTAATATGGAAATTTAATGCATCGAATAGGCGGTCTTGGTATCTTCGACGTAAAACGAGTAGAGCCTGAGAAATAACAAATAATAGCCGCTATTTAAATATTCGATCGTAATGTCTGACGATAAAAGAATAAAGTTATTTCCAAGATCGTCGCCACTTGGAATTAACTTCAAGCGTTATTTTCGTAGAACGTAGTTTTGTAATTTTAATCGCGATCAACGATCACACGTGGCGAAACTTTTTTCTAAGCCTGTGCACGCGCGACACGGACAATTATTTTTTGACGGGCAAAACGAGGAGCAGAACAATTCTTAATTTGTCCAAGGTGGCTGAAACGTTCATTCGTTCAGAAGGGAAATAATGGCCGGTGTTCTGTAGCTGACGTCGAGTAGCCAGTTCACCGAGACAACTTTAATGGAATTTTATGTCTTTTGTGGGTCGGTGAGGTTTTTAAGGCCGAGCACCTGCCAACAGACCTTTCAGCTAAATAAAAGTGTCAGTCGCAGAAATAGCAAATGTTTCTTCTTAACCCGGTGTCTTAAGAAACGCTACCGAGAGTGAGTCGTTATATCATGTTAATTAAACCTAGAACATCTACGCCAAACCAATTTATTCTATGATACGAGGTACCGCCTTCAGAAATGTTGCATTTAACGTTACTCCTTTCGATTTCACTGCCAATGAAAGACGCCGTTTAAACGATTACGTTTGCCGGGAATGATGCTATTTATTCGAGAAATTCTCGATTACGTTCTATTACAACCGTTTCAGTCGTATAAATTAGTCACGGCGAAGGATTGAAATTGAAAGGTTCTACGATGAATTTTCTCTGAATTCTCCATCGTTTACCAATTCGTTTGTACGATTAATTTCCTTCGTTTTGCTTTATTTTCCTCGATACTTTGCAAACTGTCTTAATCTTCCATTAGCGTCTCCAAATGCAACGATATATATATATTTATTTATTTTAACCAATTTATTCTGATTTCTTTGCCGCGAAAGAGATAATCGAGCAGAATATTATACTTCCTGCTTCGAGCACCTTTTCACCCGACTAAAGCCGAGCGGACTCGATCATTTTTTATCTGTTCTTAAAGATAATTCATATATCACAAGGCTCGCAGATCGCTTCTATCATTCGCGTCGCGATTTTCATCCATCACTGGATCGATAATCGTATTTAACTGGTCTGAAAAATCATCTACGCATCCTCTCCAAGCCCTTTTATTCCGGTTTTATTTACTTTATCGCGTGGCTCATCGCCGCAGGAATTACGTTACAGGAGGCTGAGGTTCTGGAAAGAATGCCGGTTATCGCGGAGTCGTTCGTGATCGATCTTCCGCAACAATAGATCCAGATAAAATCTGTAAGAATGATACAAGATCACGGCGCAAGCGACGACACTCTCCCACATCGATCTCGAAAGTTTGTAGAACCGAGATTTCCTTTCTAAGAAAATATTATTTGGATCGCTGTATCTGACGTGCTGCTGCCGATTCCAGGGGATAACGTTAATAGAATTCCATCCTTTCCGCTGTGGAACAGGACAAGTCTTCGGGGTTGAGCCGCGGCGAGACTCGGAGCAGTGTGTAAGCCAAGCATTTATCGAGCATCCGTTACGGCCTTCGGCTAGTGATTTTTCTCCGGGGAAATCGAACGAACGGCTACCTGCCATGGTCGTCCCCCTCCCTCCCTCCCTCCTCTTTGCGGGAATATTCTCCTCGAACTCTGCTCGACTTCAGTTACCGGAACCTTCCGCTTCGATTTTCCACTTCGGCCACTCGCTGACCTTTAGCAGCTAACGCTGCGCGGAACGATAAGAAGAATTAATTAAATCGAACGAAGAGTCTCGACCAAGCCCTTTTGAACGTTAGATCAATTAGTCCACGGACCTATTCTCCTGGAAATATGACGGTCCTTTGGTGGAAGATCTGCTGTCGCGGTAATAAATTGTCGAATATCGAGCGAAGAGCGAACGGGGATTATACGATGAACCTGTAGCACCGTCGAGTAAAAAATTCATAAACTCTTGACATTTCCATAGGATGCGATCGGAAAATGGCAAAAGTACCTGGCAACGCAACGTTCTACGACTTTTCTCTCTTGTAAAATTATCGCCGTCGCCAGCAGCCGCTCGCTCTTAATTCCAAGGAGATTCCAAGAAGACTGGCAAATTTCGGCCCGTTTCGCATAATTAACGTCGCGAACACATGGAGACGGGAAACGAACAACCTGTTGATTTAACAAAATGAATTTGGTGCGTGGAATAGTGCCGCGTTCCGTTTTCCTCGCTGGCATCTTTTTTGGCTACATACTCGCGCACGATTCAACCGCTTGACAAGTTCGAGTTTGGTATTCGATGTGCTAATTTGCGGGGCTAACATCGGCGAACCACGTCAAGGAACGTTTTCTTTCGTTTTCGTGTACGACGTATCGTGATTCTGTAAAGGTATTGAGAGGGTTTGGAGAGAACAATAAATAACTTTATTCTTATACTATTCTAATTGTACACGTGGGTTACTATCTGAAGGCCCAGGCAACACACTCGCTCTTCTGCTTCCTCTTCGACTGACTCTTTTGTCTCAACGAAGGCCTGGACCGTCTTGCGACGCTCGCATACGCTCTAGGGAGGGGATTTATACCTGTGTTGCTCACTACTCGCTCCCACACTCTCGCACGTACAATATAAATGTACCGACTATTTGACAGATTCCCAAATTACCATTAAATACCATTAACGCGATACGTTGACTCTATCGGTCCAATAGGTTCGCGGAAGTTTCATCGTCGAACCCGTTTGTTTATACAATGCCGTGTCCAATAATCGATAATCTTCTAGCTGAAGAATATACGTTAGTGTTGACGTAGGTTGATGGAACACCTGCGTGAAAACGTGGCTATTTGATTTTCGTGGCTCGTTCTCAAAATCACACCTCGATGTTCGTAGCTCGATCGTTGGTCCAGTCGATTCCTTGCTTCGTTCGCGCGTAAACTTGAAAATTAGGAAAGGAATCGGCAGATCGAAGCCGAATACGCGCTTTCCAATTTTACCTTGGACTATTACTGTACAAGAAAAACGCGATCGGGATACGTTGCTAGTCGAGTGGTGAATTAATCAAGCGGAGAAGTGGGCAATCGGCAGAGAATTCCGCTGACGTCGAACGTGGCTGAAAATGCGTAATTTTTTTATTCTGCGATATTTCTCCGATACCGTCTATAATTTATGACAATTGTTTATTATCGTTCGACGAATGTCGTTTGGTGAATTCTACCGATCGTTTAAAAAAATATATGTTTGAAGTTTGAAGGCAATGTTTGGAAACGTACGAGGCATTGAAACACTGGATGAAACTACTTAGCAAGCGCGCAATTGCAAGCAAACGTTTGGTATTCCCCGCCTGTCGCTAGAAACTTCCTGATAGAGAGACTGGTTACCGATGACAGTCAAACACAAAGATTTTAGGAGTCATCCATTTTTCCTGTCCTTTTTTTTTTCTTTTTTGAGGTTTCATTATCACGCGTGTTATCGAAACTTGGAAATTGCAATGCGATTTGATCAATAGCCGTAAAGACGAGGATATATAAGAATCTTATTATGCACGCTTATTTAACAGATATTAAGTAAAATCCATATTAAACTCCCGTGATATCATAGGGTATTTTCCAGAATCTAACAAGCATGAAAATAATAGGCAATTGAATTGCGCTTGATGCAAGGAAGCAAAATCCTGATATTTTGTTGCACAAGGATAATAACTTTTCCGTTTTGTTCAATAAGGACGCAACGAAATAACGATTCTGATTTTCCTTCTTCGAATTATCTGTGTATCCCTGGGAGATCTGTTGCGAAAAATTAACGGCGTTTGTACTAGGAAACACGTAATAGAAATAAATATAAGCAAGCGATTGAAACGGCAAACGAGTTTCAGTTGACTCTATCAATCGAACGCTATGCAAACTGCAACAAGATGCAACATGGACAACGTGGAATATCGTTTATTTTCCACCTACGCGTGTTTATCTGAATTTTCTTGCGACAAAATCGCATGCGAGAGTACGTAACATTCATGCCTGGAGAAAATGATGGAAAGATACATCTACCTGCATCGACTCGCGGGAATTTCTCATCAACCAAGGTTCTCCGCGAGTGTAACGCGCGGATTTGATTTTCTTCGTGCGTGTATTCATGAAAGACACAAAGATAGAAATACATTTATTCATAAAGACGGAATAACGATGTGGGAATAGCTTCCGCACACGTTGAAATCTCGAGACTGAGCAGTTGCTGTAGCTGGAAAAATCATGGTAAAAGAAACGGCGAAACGTTTTCCCGGGGAAGCTTTATGCGTGGTTTCAGATTTAAAAAATGCTAGTCGTTTTTGCATGCAAAGAGTGACACCGAGTCCGTGGTTTTCTGCGCGCCTAGTGTTTTCAAGCGGACGACGATTTAGCGAGAAACAATGCACCATCCCGTTCACCAACGTTGTAATTATATTTTCAAACGTTTCGCCCGTGGTTCCGACCATTTAAACGAGCACGTTGTCAGCCAGATAGAAACATAATTAGATGACTGCCTGTTCTTGACATTTCAAGTTTTTCTTTCATTTTCGTTTGTAGAAATGTTTTCTATTTGATTGGACGAATCTTGCGTTCGATCCCTCGTACGAAGGCGTATAACCAGTGAAAATGCTCTGATAGTGCTGCGTGAGATCATTTTTAATAATTAATTTGTAATAACTAGTCGCTAAAAAATTGGTCATTTCGCATTACGCGATATAGAATAAAATTACTTTTTAAGCATCGAGTCACTGTCCGCCTGAAAGTATAATACTTTAATACGCTTAACGCATTATGCGAAGGCATAATATGTTAATGCCCGATTTTACTGTACTTTACGTTACGTTATTGCGCGATGCATTTATACATGTTTGAATTTCATTATATTAATCGCAAAATCGATGTTTCCACCGCCATTATGTGACGTACATTTTCGAGCCATTAAATAATTACCACCATGTTTAACTATACTTGTACCCGTATATATATTCTAACGAGATTTTATATTCGATTTCCTACGAAATTTACACCGTGTTTGCGCTACGTCGTACTGTCGTTACAACCTTCCATCTATTTCCGTTTAAGAGGAAGATTTTTTTTTTACCTTGTACGTTCCATCAGTTTTAAATTACAACGTAGCATCGCCGGAATCCTTGGGTACCTTTCCATTTTTCGTAACTTCATTTCCAAATCGAAGCCTTCTTCTGATCAATAAATCCCATTACACTAGGAATAATTCGAGTTCGCAGCGAGCTGCAGTTTTTAAGCGGAGGACCAAAGCGGTCTATCATTTCCCGCGGACGTAAATTTATTCTGTCACGAATTCCATTTCCCCGGGATTCTCAATACATCAGGGAATCGAGGCCTCGATGAATTCCCTCGATTTTCCTAAGGAGAGCAAGCTGATGGAATTAGCATCCTTCTTGTGCCACCGTATCGGATCTCTCGCCTGTCGATCGCGACTTTTCGATATCGACAAGCTGCGCGCCATCGCGCGTCCCCTGATCCGCCGACGGACAATCGATTTTTCAATCATGAAACTCCGGAGGTATTGGACTTTAATAAAAAAAAAAAAAAAAGAAGGAAAAATATTCGACAGTTCAAAATATTTAACCCAAATACGCCCGTCTTTCCTTCAAAAGGTCCGATCGTTTTATTTTGCCATTTTCGCCAGCAATGTCTGCGTTTCCAATACCGAAAGGACGAACATTTTTTTTTTTTTTTTAAACTAATAGCAATAGAAAAATTTTAATGGATATATTATTTTGTTAAACGATTCGGCCAATGACGCTCTATCGTCACGCAAAAGCTTGTTTAATTATAGAATCTGGGGAGGTTTTCTTACAAGACGGATGCGTTTGGCACAAAACGTCGTTCGACTCGAAAATCTTCATCCTGTTACTCATGCATTATGTAATCCTGATTTCGACATGCAATCACGTGATCCGTTGAGACACACGCGCGAATTTCGGGCACACTCCTGTACGAATTCGATTCTGCGGACGTGTGTGGATTCGTAGTGGCACGGAGAAATTGCGGTGACACGTGTTCCCGCTGATTGCGATTCCGTTCGATCGGATTTTGATCGTAGATGGAATCCTGCATATCGTAATGTGGCCTCTAATCAAAATCCTCGTGTCAGTCGTTGTCATTTGTCTTGGTCGATTATTAGCCGTAATTCAAATAAAATTTTATAAACGCGATGCTTTGATATCGTGTGCTCGATATCGTTCAATGTAAATTTGATTGTCAATGACGTGATATGATTCTCATTGTTGATATTGGATACGTGAATACCTATGTAGCTTTCGTTGCAAACGTTAATCGACGATTCGCGTGTAATTAGCATGCACATTGTTGCACAATATCGCACGATGTAATATTCCTGCTATTTAGTGTTCAGCAATTTAGTTTAATTTAACGCTAAACCTACCGACGTTTCACGTATACCTAACCCTACCACGAGCGGTCAAATGACCGCTTCAAAAAAAAAAAAAAAAATATGTATCTTAATATAGAAAGAGATTTTAGCCAATTTTGGTCGGAAAATAAACAGTAAAGAAAGTTGTGAATATCGACAAATGGGTTGTATGTATTATTTATTTATTTATTAGAACTTAGTCCTTGCCTTTCGGGTTTGGANCGGACTTCTGGCTTTACATTCCTTGCTCGCTTACATTTTTATCGGTCTTATTATTCTACAATGGTTAAATCTACCTCTTGTCTACTGTAATCTTCTTCTTACCCTCTATGCTATAAACTATTTCTTACGCTCTATCCTATGATCTATTATCTACCGCTGTTGCACCTTTTGTACTTTGGTTCCTTTCTGTGCTTCTTGCCTTCGTTCCTCCCCTCCTTGTATTGCACTTCTCCTTTCTAAAATTTTCTTTAGTTCCGTCAGCCCTTCCCCCGTCTCCTTTAGTATTATTTCCATGCCCTTTGGTCCTCCTGTTATTTCGCACTCTTCCATCACTTGTCTCGGGTCTTCTTCTTTCCTTTTGCATAATCTACATCTTCTCTCCCCTACTTCTTTCCAGTATTTCCCTTGCTCTCGTCTCATTTCCACATCTGAATCTCGCTATAATTTTTCTCTCCTTCCACTTCGTCCTCCCTTCTAGGTACTTTGACATCTCTTCTTTGGCGATTTCCCTGTAATGCCTGTTGTATTTTGATTCCCTTATTTTTCTTGTCCTCCCTTCTGCCTCTCTCCATCTTCTCTCTTCTATAACGTTTTCTACTGTCATCCTTTCCTGTTCTTCTCTCGTTTCCGTCTGTGTTCTTTCCTCTCTCACCTCTTCTAGCCTCTTCTTTCTTTTTCTCGCTCTTTTCCCTTCTTGTCCGTCACCCCAGTTTCTCTCTCTTTCCCTTATGCACTCCTTTACTAGTTCTTTTCCTGACTTCGTGGCTTTCTTCTCGTATCTTGCTGCTCCTTTTAGTGCCTTTTCCTTGATGTCTCTTAGTTTGCACTCTTCTGTCAGTATGTTGGGTTGTATGTATATTATAGTAAAAGTAACGTTGTACGCGAGAAATTCTAAACGAAATTTCAAAGACGGTCATTTGACCGCGCGTGATAGGTTTTATTGTAAATTGTGCTTATTTTTCTCGTGTCGATATGGATCGCGACACGTAACAGATAGATATAGAACAGAGGAAACACGGAGAGATCTTATACGCAAAGAGCATCTTATACGCCATAATTGCAGTTGCAAAGTCTTCCTCGATATTCGCCGGCGATTCCTTTTCCACGATCTTCTTCCGTTCACGCGGTTCTCGATCCTCTGCCGAGCCTCCCTTCCGTTTCTGTATACGTTTCTATAAAGTTTCTTGCGAAGCGATGCAAGCGAAAAGGACGTTTTGCGCGTGCACACGTTTACCGGCGTCGCGTCGCCTTGCGATTCTCTCGTTACTCGAAACCCAACTTTCACAAGAGTGTGTGGTCAGAAGGTATAATATTCGCGTTCCGAAACTTTCAAAGCTGTCAGAACTGTCGAATTTATACGGCTTGTTTTCATAATCTCCGGCTCCACGGGGTTGATCGTGCATTTCCTTGCAAACAACTTCGAGAAAGGGTTTGTTTTCTCTTTTAGTTTTCGTCCTGCGATTCGACGAGATCTCGCAGGGATCCCGCTTCTTCGTACGAATTTTACCACGGGTCAGCCGTATGGCGATTCTCGATTAAAATATAATTTCAATCTGTTTAGACTTAACCGTGACACTGGGTATATTTATGTAGATACATAGATGGACGGTATTCTCCGTAGAGCAGGATTTCTCAAATTTTATTTTCTATTAAATTAAGTAAATTAAATTAATTTTACCAAAATTAAATTATCAATTAAAATTAAGACGAATATTTCGGTGCAACATGTTTACGTTACACATCAACGATATTAGAACATGAAAAAGTAATCTTGGTCGATTTATTACACGCAGAAAGTACTCGAAGGATTGAAAAAATTTGCACGAATCTTAAATCGTATTAAGACACCTGTTAATTAACGAGATGCCTGGTGATCTAAGTTAGACACAAACCATGCAATGTCGGTTCAGGGTTCAGTAGATAATAGTTTTAAGATTCGGCTCGAAGTTAGTGCGAAATTTATTTTTCATTGACACCATGGCAGAAAATCCACTTTGGCATGAACAAATAGCAGAGAGTGAAACTGAAGATTTCAACAATTTA